>ML823029.1:48238-67550 GCA_009831015.1 Picea engelmannii
ATATATATATATATATATATATATATATATATATATATATATATATATATATATATATATCAGTCAAAAGTGCCATCAAAATGTTTACACAAAAATAGAGTACATCCTGTACAAAATCAGTAGGCCAGTGAATCACCTCGGTACAAAACTGGTATCACCACACCAAAACTGGTATCACCAGCCTATATAATATACAAATATACACACAAAGACACTCATGGTGCCTCTAGAGCACCACCACTTGGACCTCCCTCAAGAGGTGGCGCCCCACCCGCTATCGGTCCCTTCGTCCCTGGAGGTAACCGCCCAATCATCGCATCACCTGCTACTGTTTCTCACCGAACCATGGTCCACCACATCAACAGAACCCCCACACACTGCTCTAGGATGCCTTCGTCTTGTATGCGCGACCACATGCCCTGAGGCACACCCTGTAGGACCACCTCTGGCGACAAATATCCTTAAAATCTCTCTCGGCTTTGGCTAGAGGAGCATGTGATGGCCTTGCACTAGGGTCATCAAAATGACATCTCCTAGTTTCTCTCTCATCGCCAGCTGGTCTCTCCTCAACATCCTCGCGTCGACGTCTCTCTCCCTCCCACGGCTCTACCCACGGAGGCCTCACTGACCCCTGACGATCCGGTGCTCTAACCCACTCAACCTCACGCCCACGAGGTCCCACATCTGCACATACAAACAAACAAAGGATAGCATCAGCATCCATCTATACATAATACACATGCTATAATATCTAATATTAAAACATAAACAATCACATCATACCTCGGTGGTCGAACACCTCTCCTGGAGGTAACACCATATCCGGATCACCCCGGAAGTCCACCCCACAGTACGGATACTGCAGTAGGATTTGCGGCATCTGTCGCCACACCTGTGCAGCCTCGGCCATGAAAAAATGGCCACCCTCCCCACCACCGTGGTGAATCAAAATCCTCAACCACTGCATCAGTTACGGCTCTCGCACACCCAGTATGCCCAATAAAACTCTAGGGCACAACATCGACATCCTCTCCAAAAACCATGCCACCAAGATGGAACCAAAGGAAAAATCCCCTAAGTCCGCAACCTGACACCTGTCAAGCTGCCCTACCATCTTGGCATGCAACATCAAGCCCCAGGAAAAATTCTCTCCTATGAGGGCCCTCCCCATAATCCTTAGCTGACCACCACTGATCTGTTGAGTCACGAGGGACCCATAAACCCTCACAACCATCGCTGCTACATGGCGATGAACCAAGGCATCCATAGCCCTAATACTCACCACGATGATCGACATAAAATCCTCCCTCGAACAATACCTCTGGCCTAATGTAGCCATCTTCCCATCCCCAGGTAATATGGGCTCCACTGGTAAAGGCATTCCCCGAAAAGGGATGCCAGTAAGAAAATACACATCCTCCACCGCAGTGAAGGCCAGCTGCTCACCCCGCACCATAAAACAATGCAGATCCGAACTCCACATCTAGATCAAGAACTGTATGAGGTACTCCTAGGCCCATATCAAAGGGCACTCAAAGAACTTCAGCAACCCACAAGCTGCCAAAGTGTCATGAACCGCCGGCTCCTCAATGGCCACAGCCTCCCTGAGCTGCGACCAATCCCTCTCTCTCTAGTGAACCGACATCGTCCAAAATGATCACCTGCAATCACATAATCCAGTTCTCGATCAACCATGTCAAATATAAACACATTAAAAATCTCCAAAAAAGATAAATTTGGCACCCGTCAGCTTTTCCGCCAAGGCGTGGTTGTTTAACCCCACAGGCGCGCACACATGCGCGCCTGTTAACCCCGCAGGCGCACACATATGCGTGCCTGTTCACCCCACAAGCGCACACACATGCACACCTGTCCATCCAAGAGGCATGCATGTGTGTGTGCCCGTCATCCATACAGAGGCACCTTCATGCACCCCTATCACGTACACAGGCGGGCATTAGAGAGCACCTATCCACTACACAACCGCACACCCATGCACAATTGTTTAGCTTACAGGTGCGCATACCATGCACTCTTGTTTCCCTCATTAGGGCACCCCCATGTGCAGATATCTGGATAATAGGTGCACAACCATGCACGCATATTTCCTAATTGCCCATGCACTGGGGGGCCCACACCCATAAAACCCCATGTACAGCCCCCCGTATAGGCCCTGCCCACAAATAGAAAACCTAATTCTATGCAGGATGATAAGACAACTAACCTAAAGCTCATTGGTGTTGAATCGAATGCCTCGTTCTCCCAGAATCTCCAAATCTCCTCTGAATCTCTCTCGTCCGATCACTCTGACAGTAGGTACAAATGAGGTGGCAATGTGGGCCCTACAACTATATATAGTCCTTTTTTCCAAACTTCTAGACCCCATTCCGGGAGCTCCGGGTCTCTGTTTTTCGATCCATCTTCAGCCACGGGATCAACACCCCGTCCTCTACATCAAGACAGTCCCTGGGCCATTTTTCATCCTTATCCCCCAGGGAGCAATTTTTCCATACCCCGTCTAGGTACGCATGCTATTGTTCAAAGTTATCAAATAAATAATTGTATTTTCGGTTCTCTTCAGATATTGTTCACATTGGGTATTTGGTTTTCATGTGTGCAGGTTCTTGTTCGTCATATACCAGTGCAACCCCTTCAGGTATATAATCAAAACTGGGATGTAATCATTCCCTCTGAATCTCAATTTCATCTCCAGTCACACCCTCTAAAATTTTTCTTTAGGGTCCCCATATTTGGCTTTGCAGTATTGCCACCACCATTTCATTTTGGGTACTGTCACCCAATAGCACTCTCCCCCACATGATTTGTCCCATTCATAGACCCCTCAGCACTTTGACACTCATGTTGTTTTCAACCCTTTAGGGATGGGAGTACCGATAGTCTTACATCATGTCGTGAATCAGCCACATACTCATTCTCCTCATTTTGCTAGCCTTCCCAACGGACTCCCAAGGCACTTCTTCACAAATTATTTTGACTGCATTCCTGTAACATCATTTACCATCCATTTCACCCATCATCAAGTTTTCGCATCCTCAGATTTCCCTCCATACATTTCCCTACTACAGAAACCTGCCTATGGGGCCCCCACCCTCCACTTTTTTTTTCCACCAACTTGCGCCATCCCCAGGCCAAGCCATCCACTGGGGCACCCATTTCTGTATCTGCATTATTATCCCCGGGGATTTTTTAATTCTTTTTATAATTAAGTTTTTATTTCCAACATTTTACATAACTTTTTGTCGTCCCCTTTGGCGACCTTCCTGGAAAATGCAACCCATGTCTCCCTTCATTGGGGCACTCCTTATCATCTACTCCTGTTGACATCATCCATAAACTTTGAGTATCCCACAGGCCACCTACCTTTGCTCTCTGAGTTTGTTCACTTTGTCCCGCCTCTGGCACAACTTATCCACCGTCTCGTTGTCCCCCCTAACACTTGACCTCATCGAACGGTTGCATCCACTTATACTTCGCTTATATCCCCAACCAAGGGCAGTCCATAGTCTCCACACATATTGACTTCGCCCATGTACCTCCTCAGTTCCTAACCTCACCTAGTATATTTCACGAAGCCCTTTGCTTCTTGGAGTTGCGTCTCCCTTTTTTGTCGACATCAACACAGTTTCCAGAAGGGCAACAATATCTTGAATCTCATTCCCTTTCCAATGAAATGTCTCGGACGATACAGGGAGATCCATAATTTATCCCTGCTATCGTTGACCCCCATAACATTCAACTTCAAAACTTTCTCATGTTACAGTGGGTCGGTCTTTGCAACTATTGCAGTTATTTCTTATCTTTGTCAAAGACCTCTAAACTTGGCTAGGATATCAATGCCTACAGAATATGTGATACTTCTTACAGGTGTCATTGCCTACTGTTCAGAGTATGTTCCTCCTCAGAATTGTCCTTTGCCTTTATCACAACCTCCCCCGAGGGCGCTAAAGTTACTTACATCAACACACAGTTTCAGTTACTGTACAACACCATTTTTTTTAGTTACATGACACGAGCATGGGGCATGCCCACCTTGTTTGTACACAATTTATTTTACA
This sequence comes from Picea engelmannii, assembly GCA_009831015.1. NCBI lineage: Eukaryota > Viridiplantae > Streptophyta > Pinopsida > Pinales > Pinaceae > Picea > Picea engelmannii. The sequence continues at coordinate 52,315 of ML823029.1, forward strand.
CACCTTATGGAAGGTTGGGTCCTACAGGTTCCCTTCTCCCTCCAATGGGTCACTCTTGATACTTTCACTATCACTCTTTCTTACAACGGTACTCTCAGTAGAAGAAACATTGATGAATTTCAACTATCCGTATGCTCTTAACCTCATCCATCAGGGGGCATATGTTATCACTGAAATTTCATCCACAAACAGTTACAGGAATCCAACATCTTCAAAATAGCTATGAGTCCACCCATGGACCAAAATTACCAGAAAATCATTTCCAAAAGGTCAAAAACTATATAAACAGTTATAAAATCAAGATGCGCTATGAATACATAGGGCGTGCACGCACATGTGCCATTGAAAAACGCAGGAAAAGCACACATGTGCACGATGCACGACTGTGGAGGCTAAAAGCCGTGCACACCTGAGAACAGTGCATTTATGAGGTTGGTCGACCTCCCACCCACTTCTGGTTCAACTTCCAAGTTGATTTGACATCCAAATCTTGACTAGCTGGTTGGTCAAAGACCTAAAGGTGCCCTAAATAGCCACTTTTCACACTAAAAGATGGTTACATAATTCCTCAAAGCTATGCTATAAAAGAAGGCCATGGGTACACTAGATTTTTAAGGAATTCATTTGTAAGGTTATGCTGCTACTATTCTCTTGGGGAATCCTCTTTTCCCATCAAGAGCATACTAGCATCATTCCATTTAGGAAATCCACCTCACCTTTCGAGTGGGTTAGCTTGGGATTCTTTCACCATTTCTTTCAAGTTTCCAAGTTGTAAGAAGAGCTCAATTTTGGGGGTCCAAGAGCCCTCCCTTGGAGGAATAAGGGACCCAAAGTCCCCTTTTTTTTCAGTGTTTTCTTTTAATTAATACAATCCTTTCCATTGGTGACATGAGTCTTGTTTGCTTCTTGTTCTTATGTCCTTATGCACAATAGTTTAGTTGTTCTTTCCTTTTCTAGTTTGATTCTTAGTTTAGTCTTTTTATGTTTATTTTTTTAACCCTTTCCTTTACAACTGTCTTGCTGAGCTAACCCAACTAAGCTTGTAAGCACCTTTGTTTTGCTCATTTAGGTGACAAAAGAGGTGCAACAAATACCTTGTATCCCTGCTTCCCCTTCTCCACATCGCCATAGGTGTCTTTGATTGTCTGTGCGAGGGTGTGAACTGCAACCTTCCCTGGGTAAAAATCATGTGGGTATGGTCCTTGCATGATTAATCTGGTGATCCGGTGGATCAGTGCCAGATGTACTGTGATATGCCTGTCCAACCATAGGTAACCACCATGGAAGCACGACAACAGGAGCTTAACGCATGCATTAACCTCCTGATGTCTTCCGAAGTGTGGTAACTTCATCACATTGAGGATTGTGGACCTCGCAATGTCCATTGTCCATGACTGGGGGATTATCTTCGACTTCTTCCCCATTGTCTTGGTCAAATAATTATGTGGCGCGAGCATTCTGTAGTTTTTGCGATCTCCCAAGTTATAGTCGTTGATCTTCAATGCAATGTCGATGTAATGTCTGGCCTCAGGAATTCTTATCTAGATTGCTTGAATATCTCCTTATTGTTATGTGCATCAAATTGCTTCCTTGGCTCAACATTCTTCTTCACCCATTGGTGTTGTGTTGGCTCTTGTCGTACTACGTCATTTCCTATTTTATCTCCTCCATGTGTAGCTATGTTGATGTTTCTTCCTTCATCCCTTGCTTCCGTTGAAATCCACTGAACATTATGATTGTTCTGATTCCTTTTTTCCTGGATCTTCCCTAATAGCGTAGGACATTCTTCCATGTCATGATCCGATGTGCGACAATACATACAGGTCACTGGTGGAAGTGGACATTGTCTTGCATAGTGTCCCGGTTGTTGAAAATTATTACATACCACTGGTCCTCTACCTCTTCCAAAGCCTCATCTTACTCTTCCTCCACCTCTGGAGCCAGCTCAATCCCCTTGCAGCACATTAAACTAAGGCTCTTGGTTATACTATGTGGTATTATAGTGTGGTTGCACGGTATTATACTGCGGCTGTGCAGTGTTGTATGGGGTTGATACTTGGTTAAACTAGGGTGCATCTTTCCCAGTCATCATTTATGTCTGTACCCGATATGCATCTAATGTTCTTTCCCTCATCAACTCCATGGTTCTGTAATCTTTGTCATCATGACCTACTGACTTGCAAAAGTTGCAATACGAGCTCTTCGACATTGTCTGGTACTTTTGCATCATTGGGCAGTGATATGGTTTGTGACCCTGTTTCTTACAGATCTCACACCATAGTCCTCATGTTGGTAACGGGTTTGGCATTCCTGTTGCCATGTACTATGTGAATGTTGGACCTTTGTTCTTATGGTGTCCTTTTTCCATACATGTGGTACACCAAACGACTTTTCTTTTGTCCTTGTTCTTGTTTTGGTTTAGCTGGAAAGTTAAATTCTTCAAATCCTCCTTCAACTCCTCAATGGATGGATATGTCTTCTGATATTGGTTCTCCTCCAATTATAGGGCTTCCTGCAGAGCCTCTACCTGTGTCTGAAACTTCTATTGTTGTAGTGGATATTTCAAGTGTGGTAACAGTGAATTTATGAAGAGGTGCCTATGCTACATATTTTTCATGGCGTATTTTACATATTTTTTGCTTGAATCTCTAGTGAATATCCCATACAGATTCTCTCAGTTTCTGTCTGATCTCTATCAACTTGTTCATGTATTGGTCCTATGAACTCAGCTTTTGGAACTCATTTATCAACAAATTCTTTATATCTTCAATCATTATGGTTGTCCCTGGCGGACTGTTTGCAGCTAAACTCATATACCAATTCAGTGCACGATCTATTAATGTGATAGCTAACTGTGCAAGTTTATTTTCCATGTCTATGATCTGTTTTGCTTCCCAAATATTTTCATAGATAAACATGTGCTTCTCCAGGTCCTCCGATGCTTCTCCTTTGAAGTTTGGTAACCTGATGGTTGGGTCATGTCCCGCCATCTTGAATGTTGAACTACTACCTCCATGCAGTGTAGATACTTGACTAATGCTTCCTAAACTAGCTCCCCCAGTTGTTGTTCCTTGTGTAGATGTACTTCCTGCTATCTTCCCTCTCTTGAAATTTGGTTGTCTAAACGGTGGTGTTTTTCTTGATGTATTAGTCGCACATGGGTTTATGGGTTCCACACTGACACTGATATGGATAGGAGTGTTGCCTTCTACTTTCTCTCTTGGACCTCTCGTCTTCCTCTCATATGTCGCATGCATGATTTCTTCAATCTTCTCCACAGCCCAGAGATCCTCTACCTCCTCTTCATCACTTGTCAAGCCTTCCCTCGCAGCTACGGCTCTCTTCTTGGTGTTCACCTTATATTGGTAGGGTACTCCATTGCGTGGATTTCCGGCTGTCGCCATGATCCACTTCATTTGGTCGTCGTCCATCATAATTGGGTCCAAGGCCTCCTCCCTCTTTCCTTTATCCCCTTCTCCTTCCATTTCCCCTTTTCCTGTCAGTGCTTCCCCCCTTCCCCCATGCACGCATGGAAGTTTATTTGTCTGAATCCATTGTCATTACACCTTTTTTATATAGCAATATCTTAATGGAAGTATATAATGATCTGATGTACCTGCCTTGAGGTCCTTTCAAGAATTCTTGTTCTGTTGCGCTGTACAACTTTGTTGTATCTACTGCAAACTCTGTGATAAATCCGATGCATTGGGTGTCCCATTGCAATAATAGTGTTCCATGTGGAAAAGTATCTGAGGTACGAAAACGAAGAGTAGCATTGCAGTGGTTAAGTGACAATCACACCCACCAACATCATATTCACCCCTGACCGTCGTTGTCATATTAAAGGATAAGAGCATGTGATGTACCACGGCTATGTGTGGGGGACTATACAAACTTACTTTTGACCACATTGTGGGGCCATCGAGGTGGAAAGATAATGTAACATAATGACCACCCATGATGTTTGGGACAGTGCATCGTACTCCTCAGGAGCCCCTTCACACAATGGAGTCCATCTCTTCAATTTCACAATTATTTTCATTCCTTTTCCAACTTTAGTGCCCATCAACATCTGATCCGAAACCGTGTTTAGTGCACATCAACATCCTATCCGATCCCGTGAGGATTAAGCATGGATGAGCGATTACAACCACTATGAAGGGTAAGAAGAGCCAAGTGATTACAACCACTAACTTCATATTCACAGTGTGAGACAATGATATTGATGACTTTTCATTCTCCTTGTACTCATCGGATTCGGCATGTTTTGTGCATGTCCTCCTTTTTCATATGCCGTGACCCATCCCATCAAATCAGTTGGAGATTCTATAGGAGAAGAGCATGTGATAGACCCTACTCCCTTCTTTCATATCCCATGACCCGTCCCATCAAAGCAATGGAAGATATTAAAGGATAAGAGCATGGCCCACCACGTGGGCATAAGAGCATTGATTTGGCGAGCATCTTTAGCATATCATGTCAAAATTGGACCTTTTCCTATTTGGCTTCTAGCCTCTCTTGGAATCTTGGACTACAGATTGGAGTTTTCTAATTATTTTTTTCCCTTTTCCTATTTGGCTTCTAGCCTCTCTTGGAATGTTGTATGGAACTTTGGTTTGATTCTTGATACCATATTTGTGAAGAAGGTATCTTTCAAATTTATTAGATGTATATTATTTTCCATTATCATTGTGAAGAGAGCTAATACAAAACTGAACTTCATTTTAAATTCATACATGAATATTTTTAAAATTTTCAAAAGCTTGAGATTTATCTTTCAGCAAGTACACCCAATACATCTTGGTGTAATCATTAATAAGATACATGATATATTTATTTTCATTTGCAGAAGGAACATGCATAGGGCCACACAAATCAGAATGAATCAACAATATATCATCAATGTATAATAAGCATATAAACATAAACAACATCAAATCACATCAAATACACAATACACTAGAATTTACATGGAAACTCAAATGGGAGGAAACCATGGAATTATTTCTTATATATCAAACAATACATTCATTGGAAGCACCAACTTCCCAATTATCTAGCTGCAACTAGAAGGAGACTATGACCCCTTAATTTTCAGGCTCCAACCTAAAGGAAGCTACAACTCCCTAAATTATTCGGCTCCAACCAGAAGGAGGCTACAACCCCCTAATTCTTAGGCTCCAACTTGAAGGAATCTCCAACTCCCTGTGTTCTCCAACACCAACCGAAAGGAGGCTACAACCCCCTTTCCTTGCCTCGTCTTGTCATCCTGAAATGGAGACCAACTGTCACTACCACAATCACTTCCAATATCACTATCACCGTCACTACCATTGTCACCATGTTAACCCCTAAATTTAAACCCTTGAAAATCTTTAGGGTTAAGAGCCAGCATGCATTCCTTTGGCTGGCATTCTAAGATTCTCCCAGAGTTTAGAACTTGTGTTGAGAAAGAGGTTGGTTCCCATCGGAGGCAGGTATATGATCGGTACATGGTTGTTTGGTTTAGAGTTAGAGTTGACTTGGTTTCTAGGAATTGTTTAGAGAGATGTATACATACAACATGTGTTTCTATTTTTTAGGAGACACAGTTTGAGTGGGTCTCTTCACAATTTGGAGTAGTCCTGAGCATACAGTATGAGTCCTTGCATGATTCTAGACCCGATGACACTTTCCCGAGCGACATGGAAGAACTTTATGTTTTTAGCAAGTTTTTCTCCAAGCCTCGGATTCAGATTATGAGCATGCAGTATTGATCCTTAAGACATCCATAGTCTTTTGGATCTTTTCTAGGATTATGTGGCACAATTTACTATTTTTAGCGGGTTGAGGACCAGGGCTCACATGTTAGTTCTAATCACATATTCAGATCCCTTGCGGAAAGATGAGATCAATGAGTATAATGTCAAGGGTATTCAGACGACTTTCTATTTTTAGTAGTGTCTATTTTCAGATAGTGACATGTGGTGATGTTCTCTCAAATTTCGATCATCCTAGGTGATGTGGACAGTTTCCTAAAATTTAGGAACTAGATTCTATTTTTAGAAATGTCTATACTTAGCAGGTACAGTCATCATCCATGCAATTTGAAGTGGCACCCTTAGAAAGTACAATCATCATCCATGCAATTTGAAGTGGCACCCTAAGAGATCGACATGTGGCAAAGTTACAGAGTGATGTGGCATCCACCTAGGCATGGGTCACATATTCCCAAGATTTGAGCATAAATAAATAATTAATGAAGAAAAGGGAGTCGCATAACTGGGCCTAAATTTATCCGTATATTCCTCCGTATAATCACCCCTCCACTTGCCATGCATCAAATCCCTAAAATTCGTCTCTAGTTGAGTTTAAACCGTATTTTCCTAAAAATTAGAAAATTCCCTAAAAAATAGTGTGAATTTCCTCTTAGCCACAACTCACTCATGCTTTTGTCAATTTTAGCAAAAGGACATGCATTGGAAAGCTAAATTTGGCCTCCATGTGTTTCTTTCACTCCATAAAGCCAATTCACATCCATTATCATTCATTACTCCTCCCTTTCTTCCTCAAGTGTGCCTTCCTAAGTTTTATGGTGCATTCTCCTCTTTTGTATGCATATAACCTTTATGCAAACTCTCAAATACACTCACTCATCTCACACTCCTCACATATCTCTATTCCTCATGCACTTAGACTCCAAATTTAACCACTCATGTGTCTTCTCCTTCCCCCTTGGGATATGCACCCTCCTTATGCTATATATTGGATGCTTCGCAAAGGTTCTTCGTCGGATCATTGCAGTAGCAACATAGTGTATCTCTCATTCTCTTCTCTCTTGTTCTCTAGTCTAGTGGATCCTCTTTGAGAAAAGTAGTCATTGTACTAGTTGTAGGCTTTCCAAGTGTGGCGCAAACAGTCCTCTTGCAAGCTTCATCAATAAATAAGTGTGTGTTTGTCTTCAAACATCTTTCTTGGTGCTATTATGGTAAATTTGTGATCTGATGTGTCATTTTCTAAACTGTTCATTATGGTTAATTCTGAACTTTTTGAATAGTTTTCTTCTTCTTTCCAGTCTATTATCATTGTGCTAACCCTGTAGGTTCCCTCCAAGCGTAGAATAATTTTTTTCCTCATTGTTTTGGACTGATTTTACATATTTTCCAAGATGAACATCTTGTTATTTTGTAGGTTTTATACATAGAAATCAAACTTAAAGACAACAACAAGGTGTTTCATTGTTCCTAGGGACTCCCCCCAAAGGCTAGCAAGCACTAGCCCAAATGGAGAGGGGTTTGGTCAGTGACAGTTGGGGCCTTACTCATTTAATTAGATAATTTTTTAGCACTATCCTAACACATATATCAGCTCAGAATTGGAGGGTAAACATTTGTGCTAACACACTGTCAACCCGTCACATCAACTTGTCACTGTCACTGATACTCAAATAAATCATCTCGCATTGATCATATACTAAGGACACCTCTCAACTATATGTCCAACATCACCAACACATGCCTCAACCAAGCATGTACCAAACCATCAACCTGTACCCTACCAATCATCAACCGTGTACGACAACATGTGCATCAACCATGCACCAACACTTGTACAACAACAAGTGCATCAACCATGCACCAACACATGTAACATGTACCTCAACCATCAACCATCAACCATCAATCATAAACTATGTACCAACATATGCATCAATGTATAAACCAAAACCTCAAGCATGCATCATAATCAACCAAGATCATATACCAAGTATATGCCTCAAGTATATTCCAATATCACAAAGATGTGCCTCTAACAATGAACCATAACAACCATTTACAATGTATGAAGGATATGTCTCAAGAATAACACCAAATCATGAACCTCAACCATATGCAACAAATGCCTCAAAAAAATACCATATGATATGCCTCAACCATGTACCACAAGATATGCCATAAACCATGTACTAAACAAGTACCAAAACTCTCAAGATGTGCATCAATCATAAACCATAATCTCCAAAATATCATCAAGCCGTGCCACCAATATGAGTGATAACGTTACCAAGATATAACCCTCAAAACTTACACAATGACATACCTCATAACCTGTGACAACTGTTGGCACAGGGGCAGACTCAGGGTTCAATGCTTCGACAACACACCAACAAAACCCTAACTATCGCCCCTTTCGACGACACCTGTGAAGCAAATGAAGTCTCACCCGATGTAGAGGCAGGGCGGGTTGCAGGACTCAAGTGTCTACAACCTAGATGGGACACAGATCTATGATTACAATACTTAAAAGAGCACTTAGCAGTTAACATTCATTAGTATTTAACTCCGATTCACATCGCAAGTAAAACCCTAATTACAGGGAAACGCAGTATTCAGCAAGATCTAACATATTCAAGCACTTAGAATGTAGAAACAGATCAGATCTAGCATTCATTCACATTACTAAGAACTAAGCTACTATATTAGATGCATCTAACATACATTAAGATAACAACACTAAGCATAAATCACATCAATCACACAAAGCAACCATAACGCAGGATATACCTGGTTCACCCCCAGTGTGGGGCTACATCCACCAACTCTTCTTCTTCTTTATTATCTTATGTCAATCTCCTTACATGCGCAGAGCCTCAAAACCAACTCCACATAGGATAGGAGATTTGCGCGCACCTCGCCAGATCCTCCTTCCCCGAGCTTGGCACAACACAGAGCCTTTCTTACAATTACTTGCACTCAACTCTACAAGTTCTCAACACATGGTATGCACAGAACCAACTCAATCACATAGATCCAACTACTTACATTGCTTGCACTTAGCACAGCATATATATCTTACTTACATCGCCTAGATTCTTATTTATACTTTACAAAATGGGCCTAAGCATGGGTAAACCCATGGGATGACATCCCATACCCATTACATAAACCCTAAACCCAAAAAGTCCGCAAAAGGTGGTGAGATTCCACGATCTTCACTTTGTCTGGCTCTCCGTCTTCGACCAACCTGTCGAAGTCCCAAAATTGGTCAAACATGACCAACGTTTCCACAAAACCTTGTCTAGGGCCAACAGGCCCCCAACAATCACCTGTGACTCATCCCCAGTCACTCTGATCTGGGTAACTCTACCTCGAAGTCCTCGAGCTTGGCTCGAACTGCTTCGACCTGCTGTTTTACCAGAGCCTCCTACTTGGGGAACTCCTGAATGACCTTCTTGGTGACAGGTCCTTCCAGTCATTGTTCCACTGAGGTGACTACTTGTTCTAGCTATGCACCTTGTCCTTCAATCTCCTAAATAAGTGTGCAAGATTCATCTTGCATTGGCTGGAGTCTTTCGGTCACTTCCATGACTTTACTCTGGATGGCATGGACCTATTGTTGAACCGTGCACTGTTCCTAGGACCTTTTCACTCTCTCGACCGTTGACAGTGGATTCAACTGTGCTTGCACTGTTGCTTCTTGTTTCTTTGCCTCCTAGAGCTGTGACTCCAATGTCCTTAGTTTTGGATCCTCTGTAAGTCACTCATAAGTCTGAGCACTTTGTTTGCTAAGTTGCTTGCATTCTAAAGCCAATGCCTTGATTCTCTCAACTGTGCTCCGGGAAGTTTCTTCTCTCTGATCTCACACTTCCTGCAGAGTGCTTAGCACGACTTGTAGTTCTAGTTCTGTTATTCATGCTTGGAGCTGTTGAATGGCTTCATCGAGCTTTCCCACCTAGCTCTCAGCGGTTTCTTCTTCCCTCTGTTCTAAGCCCATCACAGAGCGAAGTTCTCTGGTGACTGTTTATTTAACTCCCATCTTCTCCGCGAGCAACTTTTCTTTCTCCTTCTGGATCTGCACTCTATCCTCTGCAAACTTCACCTAGAGGTCATATTTTTCTTGTTACACAACCTGACGTTGCTCTATGGCTTCCTATTTTTCTTGCTTCAGGGCCTCTGCGGCCTTTTCTTTTTCCTCTTGGACACGACGAAGGCGAGCTTCTGTTGAGTCTACTAATCTGTGTAGATGGGCAGGCTCATCTCCCAACTCTGCTCCTCCTGATGGCGGTGGCACAGTAGACACTCTGTGGCTCAAATAAAGAGCCTGATGTACTCCTTTAAGCTTTGCTTCAATACTATCAAGCATTGTCTCCTGTTTGTCTTCGGTTCTCTGCAAGATATACTGTTAGCATAGTCTGAAATGGCGGTTTATTGGCTTTTGACTTCTTTCGCGATGAAGGTTTCTTTGGAGAACCCTTTCTTTTCTTGGATGTATCTGTCTCTTCAAGGGGATCTTTAGGTGGTGTTACTTCTCCCTTCTGCTGCTTGTCTTCTTCCCCTTGGTCCTCTTCTTTGTCTACTTAATCACCTCCTCCCCCTTCAGGTGAATCTGGTGCAGTCTCTTCTGATGCGTTGTGTATTTCCTATACCTCTTCTTTCTTTTTCTTCTTGTTGTTGGGTGCATCGTATTCTTTGTGGGTGACTACAGGACTTTCGATGAGGTCAGGGTCGGACAATTCTGTCTGTTCAACTGGCACTAGAAATTCTTCAGGGTACTCCTTTTTGATTTCCTCCGTATCTTCCTTGGTGAGTTTATAATAAGACTGGAGCTCTTCCTTATGTTCGTCTTTGTGCACAGTGATATATATAAAATTCCTATCTACGCGAAACTTCACAAATGGCCTGAACCGATGCAATGTATTCGACGTCATGTGAGGGAAGGATTCAATGGCCCTCTTCAGCTGCGGATAATAGGTGTGGAACATCGCGTTTGACTGCCATTGCTTCACCATGTTGCTTGAGTACCATAGCATAGTGAACTTCGCAGCTAGTGGTTCGGATGACTCAATTTCAGGGAAGGTCACTCCTTTAGACATCTCCCAGGCAATGGAGGCGATGAGAATTAGTAACCAACTAAAATGAAACTCATAGACCTAATCCTGAGCTTCGCGACAGTCTTTCTCTAACTGGTTGACGAGGTAGCTCGCCCAGTTCATTTGCATTCCTTCAATGCATTTTTCTGTGAGGTCGACGATGAATGTTGGCACGGGGGCAAACTGAGAGTTCAATGCTAAAACATCACACCAACAAAACCCTAACTACTGGCCCTTTCGGCAACACCTATGAAGCAGATGAAGTCTCACCCGAGGTAGAGGCAGGGGTGGTTGCAAGACTCAGGTGTCTGCAACCTTAGCCGGGACACAGATATGTGATTAGAATACTTAAGAGAGCACTTAGCACCATCAGTTCCTCAATATGCAACCAATATTCACTTCGCTGATAAAATAGAGCTTCTCAACATTCACACTGATCTAATGTATTTAATCACTTAGCATAGGTAAATAGATCAGATCTAGTAGATCAAGAACTAAGCATATTCATACAGATCATATCTAACATTCTCACATATCATTAGCACTAAGCATAAGTAAATCTATCTACTCATCCCAAAGCACTTAGAAAATAACATATAAATGCACTGGAACATCGCATAGAGCAGAATAACACAATATTCACATGGTTCACCCCCACCCTGGGGCTACATCCACCAACTCTTCTTATTTATTATCTTAAGTTAATCGGTTACATGCATAGAGCCATGAAAACCCTACTCTTCCTAGGATAGGAGATTTGCACAACTCGCTAGATCCTCCTTCCCCGAGTAAATCTAGGCACATAGTCTCCCACAACTTCTTTCAATGACTTGCACTTAGCTCTGCAAGTCTCACATAGACACAAAACACTTACAATCCATAGATCTAGCACTTAGCTCATCAACCTATCGATCTAACATCACATAGCTTCCTTTCCTTACATTTCCTAGACATTTATTTATACATTACAAAATAGGCCTAAGCATGGGTAAACCCATGGGCCGACATCCCAATCCCATTACATAATCCCAAAAACCCAAAAAGGACCCAAAAGTGGGCGAAGATCTTGTGATCTCCGCTTCATCTTGCGCTCCTCCTTTGACAGGCTATCGAAGTCCAAAATAGGTCAACATGACCAAGAATATCCCAAAACTTGGTCAAGGGCCAACAGGCCCCCAACACTCACTTGTGACTCGTCCCAAGTCACTTTGGTATGACTACTTCTACCTCGAATGCATCGAGCTTGGATCGAGATGCTTCAACCTGCTGTTGTGCTACGACCTCTTGCTCGACAAACTCCTGGATCACTGCGTCATTCACAGGCCCTTCTAGGCACTGTTATGCTGCATTAACAACCTGATCTAGCTCTTCTCCTCGACTTTCAACCTCTGTGAATAATTGGCACAACTTGTCTTGTACTGGTTGGAGCCATTGAGTTACTTCCATAACTCTGCTTTGAATAGTATGGATCTACTGCTGGGCGGTGTGTTTCTCTTGAGACCACTTCATTGTTTCTACGATCGACAGGGCCTTCAGCTGGGCCTGTAGTGTGTCTGCATGTTGCTTCGCTTCCTTGAGCTGTGACTCCATTGCCTGTAATTCTGGATTCTCTGTGAGGTTCTCATATGTTTGGGCATTGTAGTTACTCGGTTGCTTGCATTCCAAGGCAAGATATTTTAGTCTGTCAATTGTGCTGCGGGATGTTGCTTCCCTTAGGTCTCTTACGTCTTGTGGGGTTTTGGGCACAGTGTATAGTTCCAAATCTACAATGCGTTGTTGGATCACTTCTTCAAGTTGTGCCACCTGCTATGGAACTCGCTCTTCGGTCTTTACTTCTACGAATGTCACATAGCAAAGTTCTCTGTTGACCATTTCCTTTACTTCGAGTTTCTCTGCTAGCAACTGTTCCTTGCTTTGCTACAGATGTGCTTTTTCTTCATCCCACTTCGCTTGGAGAGAAATATTTTCCCATTCTGTAGTACTATGTTGCTCTAGAAGCACTCCCTATACTTGTGCCAAATCCTGAGTGGCTTGCATTGTTTCTTCCTGTGCTCGTCGAAGGCGAGCTTCGACTGTATCAGCAATTTGGTGGAATTGAGCTGGCTCATCTCCCAGTTTTGGTGTTCCCACTAACAGAGGTGCAATGGAGACTGCATGGTTGGACTGTAGTGCCTGCTGCACCCCTTGGAGCTCGATATCAATTCGATTGTACATCTCCTCCTGTCTAGCTTCTTGTTTTTCGATTATATCCAGTGAAGCATCTTTCAGGGCTGCTACGATGAAATTAAAATCGTACGAAGTGAGTGTAGTCTGCATCTTGGTTATAGAAGCTTTTGACTTCTTCCGGGAAGAAGACTTCGGGGGGGAAACCTTCCTTTTCTTCCAGGGGTCCTCCTCGTCCCTAGGTGGTGTTACCTCACCTTTATTTTGCTCGGCTTTTGTGCCTTCTACCTCTTCGCCATCACCTCCTTTCTCTGGTGATATGGAAGTAGTTTTCACTAATGCACTGCTTACATCTTGTGCTTCTTCGGTCTTCTTTGTCTTGCTAGGTCTAGGTGTATTTTGCGCTGTTTCTGGGTTGTCAATATTAGATATCTTTGCTTGGTCTGCTAGAATAAGGAGGTCTGCCGACCATTCCTTGGTGATCTCCTCCAAGTCCTCCTTCGTCAGATTGTAGTATGACTGTAGTTGTTGCTTATGTTCATCGGCGCACACTGTGATGTAAATAAAATGTCGATTAACACTAAACTTCATCAAAGGTCAGAACTTGTGTAGAGTATTTGGAGTCATGTGAGGCTCAGACTAGATGGCTACCTTCAACTGATTGTAGTAGGCATGAAAAACAACATTTGACTACCACTGTTTTTCCTTATTGCTTGAATACCATAGTGTGTTGAACTTCGCAGTGAGTGGTTCGAAGGGCTCGATGTCCTAGAAGGTCACACCTTCCAGCATCTCCCAGGCAATAAAAGCGATCAGGATCAATAGCCAGCTGAAATGAAATTTGTACCCTTGATCCTAAGTGTTATCACTGAAATTTCATCCGCACAGGGCGACAAGAACTCCGCATCATCAACACAGAAAAACAGTCATTCATGGCACAAGGTTAATTCCACAGCACAGCAAAAGGGCCAAAACTATACAAAATGGCCAAAAAATTACAAGGTGCTTTGCACCCACTGGACGCGCGCGCGCGCGTGCAACATCTTCGTATCTGGAGTGCATATGCGCGGCTGTGGGGTGCAAAACCCGCGCACCTGCCAAACGACGCATTTATGGAACTGGTCGGCCTCCCAACCACTAATGGATCGGCCCCCAAGTCGATTTGACACCAAATCAGAGCTCAATCCGCATGGGGGGGCTGGTCAAAGACCTAATTGTGCCCTAAAGAGCCCCTCTTCAAATTCAAAAGAGGTTGCATAATAGCTCAATGCTTGGCTATAAAAAGCCATGAATGACCACCATTTCTTCAAGGAATTCTTTGTATTGTTATGCTGTTGAGATTGCTAGAGACTCATTCTTTGGCAATAGACATAATCAACACCATTTCATAGGCTTTCCATCTCTCACTAGAGTGGATAAGCTTGGAGATCCTTCACCCATACTTTCATCTTTCATTGTAAGGAGAGCAATCAGTTGAGGGCCTCAAGAGCCTTCCATTGGAGAGGGAAGGGACCCAAGTCCTCTTTCTCCATTGTGTATCTTTGGATTTCATCAATCAGACCAGCTTATCTATTGGTGATATTGGTCCATTTTCATTTTTTTTTATTTTTGTTCCCATGCTCATAGTTTTATTTAGTTTTTGTTTAATTCTTGTTAATAGCTTTGTTGTTTTCTTTCTAACTTTTTACCATACAACTGTCATGACTAGCAGAGCCCAACTAGGCATGTAAGTGCTCACTTTTTGCTCACACAGCGACGAGAAGAGTGCAAACAGATTGGCGACCATACTGGGGAGTTTGGTATAATTCCTACCTCATTTGGGATTCATTTGCTTTCCTTTTGATTTCACTGACTTGCAGGTTCAAAAACCGGCCTCTGCCGACCTGATTAACAGTCAATTCATCAGAAATTGGAGAGAAATCGATCCGGATTTTTCTTCCCGGACTTTTTGACTCAGGCGCGCGGGTATTACCACCCACAGGTGCACATCGGGCGCGTAAGCGCTTTTTCTCCTCTGTTCTGTCTGCGCGTAGGCGCTGGAATGCGCCTCTGTCTACACAAGAGGCCGCGCATTTGACCCAAAAATTTGCATTGTAAGACTTTGGATGTTTGGAAAATCATTTTTCCTGCTTAAGATGATAATGTGTAAGCTCTAAATACTACACCACTTAGCCCCTCAACTTATAAAGGGGATCATTTAGCAAACCTAGGCACTTAGGAGGAT
>ML823029.1:101597-126699 GCA_009831015.1 Picea engelmannii
ATTTACATTCCAGTCACACCCTCTGATATTGGCCTTTAGGATACCCATTCCCGGCTCGGCAGTACTCACACCTCCATTTGCATTTTTGGGGTACTGTCACCCGGTAGCATTCTCACCTACATGAGTTGTCCCATTCATAGCACCTATTGGCACTTTTGACACTCATGTTGTTCTTCATCACCCTTTAGGGATGGGAGTCCCCATAGTATTTTATCATGTTGCAGATCGACCACATACTCCTTCTCCTCATTTTGCTAGCTTTCCCACATGGACTCCCAGCTCATCGCTTTATGCTTCAGTTCGTTTTACCTGCACCTCCGCAGGATCATGAACCCTTCATTTCATCCACCATCAGTTTGGCCATCTGCGAACCTACCTTCATTTCACCTACCTCATACAGAAACTCGCCAATGGGGCCCCCACCCTTCATCCATTTTCACCGACATTTCTGCCCTGCCTAGGGCACTCATTTTACACTGGGGCACCCGTTTCTGTATTTGTACATCTTTCCCACATTTATTCATTCTTTACTGTACAAACGCCTTTATTTCCAGTTATTTACTTTTTTCGTCACCGTTGGCGACCTGCTTTCCTTTTTGGCCACACGCAACCCATGTCACCCTTGGTTGGAGCATTACTTCTCATTCACCCTCACCGGCATCGTCTATATCTTCAGAGTACTACCCAGGTCACTTCCCATTTATCCTCTGAATTTGTTCACCTTGTCCCGCCTCTGGCACAACTTATCCTCGGTCTTGGCATCCTCCTGACACTAGACCTTGTCACACAGTTGTGGCCACTGTTTGTCTCATACATTCTCTAGCCAAGGGCAGTCTTGAGTCTTCCCACTTCTTGACTTCGTCCATGTACCTCTGCCACCTCTTCACCTCAGTAGATTCCATGAAGTCATTCGCTTCTGGGAGTCGCGTCTCTCTTTTGTCGACATCAGTACACTTTTCCAAAAGGGAGATAGTATCTTGGTCCTCATTTCCCATTCAATGAGAGATCTCGGATGGCACAGGGGGAAACACCATTGCTCCCTGATGTCGTTGACCCCCATAACATTCGATGCCAACACTTTCTCATGTTACGGTGGGTCCTACTTTGTGACTATTGCAGTTTTTATCATCAATTGCCGAAGACCTCTGAACCTGGTAGGGCCACCACTGCCCACCTCACTGTCGTTGTTTACTTCTGTGACCATTACCACTGGTTCAGAGTATGTTCCTTTGCAGAATTGTCTTCTGCCTTTATCATTCCGCCCCCGAGGGCACTGCAGTCGTCTACATCAACACTTTAGACATTTTTTCTTCAGAGTTACATCACACGAGCATGGGGCATGCCCACCTCGTTTGTACACATTTGTATATTGTTTCACACCTTGTGGAAGGTCGGATCTACAGGTTCCTTTCTTCTCCAATGGATTGCTCTATACGGTCTTACTCTTGCTCTCCCTTACAACACCATTCTCAGTAAAAGAAACATTGATGAATTTCGGCTCTACGTTTTGCTCCTAACCTCATCCATCAGGGGGCATCTGTTATCACTGAAATTTCATCTGCACAGGGCGACAAGAACTCCGCATCGTCAACACAAAAAAAACAGTCAGTCATGGCACAAGGTTAATTCCACAGCATAACAAAAGGGCCAAAACTATACAAAATGGCCAAAAAATTACAAGGCGCTTTGCACCCACTGGGCACGCGCGCACGTGCGCAATATCTTCGTATCTGGAGCGCATATGCACGGCTGTGGGGTGCAAAACCCGCGCGCCTACCAAACGGCGCATTTATGGAACTGGTCGGCCTCCCAACCACTAATGGATCGGCTCCCAAGTCGATTTGACACCAAATCAGAGCTCAATCTGCGTGGGGGGGCTGGTCAAAGACCTAATTGTGTCCTAAAGAGCCCCTCTTCACATTCAAAAGAGGTTGCATAATAGCTCAATGCTTGGCTATAAAAAGCCATGAATGACCACCATTTCTTTAAGGAATTATTTGTATTGTTATGCTGTTGAGATTGCTAGAGACTCATTCTTTGGCAATAGACATAATCAACACCATTTCATAGGCTTTCCATCTCTCACTAGAGTGGATAAGCTTGGAGTTCTTTCACCCATATTTTCATCTTTCATTGTAAGGAGAGCAATCAGTTGAGGGCCTCAAGAGCCTTCCATTGGAGAGGGAAGGGACCCAAGTCCTCTTTCTCCATTGTGTATCTTTGGATTTCATCAATCAGACCAGCTTATACATTGGTGATATTGGTCCATTTTCATTTGTTTTTATTTTTTTGTTCCTATGCTCATAGTTTCCTTTAGTTTTTATTTAATTCTTGTTAATAGCTTTGTTGTTTTCTTTCTAACCTTTTACCATATAGCTGTCATGACTAGCAGAGCCCAACTAGGCATGTAAGCACTCACTTTTTGCTCACACAGCGACGAGAAGAGTGCAAACACTTGCTTTTGTAGGTACACGCGGGCTGTTTTAGCTTAGCTAGCGTGTACACGTGTGCAGTAATGGAGTAGGGCATGTGGGCCCTTATCAAAGTGGTTTTTAAGAAGAGTTATTCAACAGTGTTTTGGCAAAGAAGGAATCTGAGATGGCTTGATGCCAAGTAAGAATGTATGGTGAAATTTAGGGTTATAATGGATGCCCCCTAATGTGTGAGGTCAGAAGAGCATCTGATGGCCGAAATACATTCCCAATCTTTACTGATGTGCCGAACAATTGATCCCAAGGATCAGGAACCAGGAGGTGTTGTCTGCAAAATAACAAATGTTTCATCGAGGCGGGCATACCCATGCTCGGGATAAAATAGAATCATGGATACCAATCAAATACACTGTAGATCCATGTCATATAACTATATAAAGATCAACCACAAACAATACACAGTGGAGCTACATCTCGAAATAAAAAAGATATACATATAGAGTATCCATCTTCTAGAAGCTGATACGACCTGATGGCTAGAGATGAGGTCTTCAGAGCTCAAGCAACAACTTCAAAATCTTCAAAACTCAAGGTAGGAGTGTAATATGAGTGTATGACTAGACTACCCAGAGGTCTTCGACGGCTCATCGATCACGAACTTGATGATCAGACTGAAGGCTTCATTGATTTCAAACAAGGAATTGATTGGACATTTAGGATGGTCGAGTATGAGGGCAAGAGACAAACTGCAGAGGGGATGACTTAGGCTTGGTGACAAACTTCCCTTGGACAATAGCACGACAAATGATGAGACTTAGGAAGCATGGCATTAACATAAGTTTACGATGCAGGAGGCAACGCAAACTCTCCATTTGTTTGGAAGAATAACCAAACGAAGGAGGGCACAAATCTATGTAGTGAGAACAACTTCCTAAGGTCATATTTAATCCTAGGGTTTTATGAACAAACAGACAGATGTGCTTTATCCAAGGGCGATTCATTATGCTGCCAATAAGGAAAATACTTTTCCCTTCCTCTTTTTGGGGTATATTTGATTTTTTTTTGTCTTTTTTCAATAATGTAGGAAAAAGAATAAAAGAATGTTATGTTACAAAGGAGAATCGAGTGTCGCAAACATACTAGTTCCAAGTGCATGGAACACAAGGATGCTCAGGGAAAATGGACATATGTAAGACAAGGACACTCGGGAAAAATCCTCCAGGGGCCAAAGGTGTCAAGACGCATAGGCAAAGTGCTACAGGGATTGCATATAAGGCATGCTTTAGATGGTTCATTTGAGAGTAACATGGAGCTGGCAATAAGCCAAAGATGCGGATATGCAAATGCGATTAAAAAAACACACAATGGTAACATCCTTCGATGTAAGTTTAACGAGCCCAAAGAAGGTAAGCTCGATGGTTTTTCATATTTAGAGAGTCTGAAAAAACGTAAAAGGAGACTCCATTGGGTTACCTTTTTCGAAGGTAGTCTATTCGGTTCAAAAAAGGGGTAAACTAGCACCGATAAGACATCTATTCAAAACTATTTTAACGAGTGCGATAAAGACAAGATCACCCGGCCATTTTTTCATTTTTAAGGAGTTTGAAAAAAGCTTAACTATGGACTCTGTTCTTCTGGACTAGTTTAACGAGTGTGAAAGAATAAGGTCACTCGGCGATATTTTCAATTTTAGGGAGTCTGAAAAGAGCTTAACTATGGACTCTGTGGGGGATCCTTTTTCATAAATTTAGTCCCTCAGGCCTGAAAAAGGGGTAAAATTATACTTGAGGGAACTCTTCTAGAGAACGAAAGTTCTTTAGAGTATACCTTTGTTCGTACAATTGATCGTCTGGACTGAAAAAGAGGTAAACTACCACCGGACAAACGTGACTTCAAATTTCAGTTTAACGAGCATGACAGGCCACAAGGTCGCTCGACAATCTTTTCATATTTAGAGGGTCTGAAAAGGGCTTAAAAGAAGACTCGTTATGTTTTTTGGGAGTC
Source organism: Picea engelmannii (assembly GCA_009831015.1). NCBI lineage: Eukaryota > Viridiplantae > Streptophyta > Pinopsida > Pinales > Pinaceae > Picea > Picea engelmannii. The sequence continues at coordinate 106,034 of ML823029.1, forward strand.
CCGAGGGTGAGGTCAAGAGTGAAAAGGAATCATGCAAATGAGGCTCAAACTTGTATTCAGGAAAAAAAACAAGGACTCCCGAGTCTACAGTGATTAGAGACAGCATGGACACTGTTAGTATCCAGATATAAAATTTTCAATTTTCTCTTTGTTGCAGGAATGGGGTTATTCTTGTAGCACCGAGAAGTGTTGTTCCTGAGCACCAGTATTGTATATGCCAGAAATAGTTCTGAAGTTTTAACTCGCCTCTTTAGAGAGGAGGTACAGAAAGGTTTTAGTGGCCTTTGTGCATAGTTGGTTTTATTATAAATTTCACCAAAATTTGGTTGCGCCAGAAGGACAATCTCCAGTCCTCAAAACCACACACCTGCAGTCATACAAGACACGAGTTAGTAAATACATGCAACACAAGTCAACGAATTGCATTGGGAGTATTGACATATATGAACAATCAAAATGCCCTTATCCTCTTACCAGTGGGGCCATTTCTACAAAGAGAAAAAAATACAATTGCAAGTCAAGTCGAGTGCACATGCCTAGCCATGAGTCAAACTCAAATCAATGCAAAGTGAAGAACAACACCGAGCCTTTTTCCACATGACTCATCGATCACAGTTGAGGGTATTGGCGCATGTATACAGTGTGAAGGTTACAAATTGCAACCTTCATTCAGTAGAAAGGATACACATAGGGTCAAGTATCCTTATGATAGACATTCTTGCCATTTGGAACATGTCCATTGTTATTTGGATGCTCCTAGCCATCCTTATAGTGAAGTTTCTGGATTGAAGCGCCCATACAATAATTTTGTTCACCGATCATTCCTTGATCATTGGCACTCCATGAAGAAAGGGTTTGTATTTTCATATTGCTCTACCTGTAAAGCTCAGTTTCATCAGTGGGATGAATTACCAGAAGATTACTCCTTGCGTCAACTAAAATTTAGGATCTTTGTTGCACAAGATGTCCTCCTTGTGTTTTTGGCAGTGCAAACAATGATCGTTGTCATGGGTGGCATTGCATACTTGATGGACACAAATGGGCAATTCAGAAATTCATCAAGTGTTGGATTTGGAACCTCCAAGGAATGCATCTCTATTATTGGGACATTGTCTTCAAAATGAGTGTAAAGCATTCGAGAAGGGTTTGATGGGACGACAGAACAGGACATGCACAATTGTTGTTGTTTGGCTCGTTCTTCTTGCTTCTATATTTTCTTTGCAGTGGGTGTGAATAGATCCCTTACCTCAACACTTGTGATGGATGCACAATTAGGTACCCAGACACCTTGTGCACCAAGGAGAAACAGGGCTCGAGCTTCCAGGTTTGTTTGCAGAGAAGGATAACTATCAACTCGGTTCGGATCAACAATACTTGGGATCTTTCTACTTCAGGATATTGCTACTGTGCCACTACTGATAATTCTGCCATTGCTAGAGAGCCAGAATCTTGGAGAAAGTATTGTGGCCATTGCACCATGAAACTATAATCCAAAACCAACAAAAAGGGAACCTAATAAAGGAATTGTTGGACAAAGTAATTTTAATGATAATTTCCAGATACTTATCGAAGCAATCCAATACATTTCATAAGTAAATTAGTACCAGTGTCTTCTCCTAAATACTTAGAGCTATTGGAAGGTGATCCTCATAAAAGTGCATTTTTGAAGATGTGGCGTTTTGAAATCCTGTAGTGATGCAATCAAGGTTAGGTTTCATCAAAGTTTTTGCAGCTGTTGAGAAACAGAATCAAACAAGATTCAACATATCTTGGGATATAACTGGTCCAGTATAAAAAGGCCAAAAATCAATCAAAGAAACAACCTCCAGATTTCAAACATTGTTTCCATATTTTTAGGGATCGAGAGATCTTGTTGAGTTGGAGACAAGGCACTTGGCAGCAGAGGAAATCTACATCAGATCTACATTTCCAAGTTCACATTCCATGTTCTCAGGCAAAGGATTAATAGTTGGTCAAAAATTCATTCCCAATATTTCGAGAACATGGTTGACAGACTTGAAGGCATAACATCAGCAGTCAACCAAAACAGATTCAGTGTTCTAAGATGGCAGAGTTTTTTTTTGCACACCATTTAGCAGCAGTCCCATATTATTAGCCAACAAACTGAGGGAATGATCTTTTAATTTTTCCCAAATTTTAAAGAAAACAACTTCAGTAAACTCCAAATTTCCATGGCAAAGAATCTTATCAGTTGATCCATTGATTACTGATTTTTAGGCAGAGTTTTAGCGTTCAGGGGTAGTCAACAAATTTCATTGACAAAGGGAATAAATTCAATTTTATTTCCCAAAAGTATTCATCTGTAGATAAAAGATTCGATGGAGAAAGATGGCTAGGATGAGTTCAGTTGTCCCAAACTTTTTGCATTTTTTTTAGTTTTGTTATGATTATCCCCTAGCAGATAGGAAGAAGTTGTTCATTGTTTCTTTCTATTTAAGACAACATTTTGTAGTGCCAAAGGGGAGGGAGAGGACCCAAGAGGAGAATTTAGGTAGAGGCCTGTGTAGGAATTATTGTAAGCCTATGGGCATTTATTTAAAGTATTCATTTCTGACATTGAACATCTAGGTGTATTGTTTTACCAGATTGTGATCGCTTCTTGTTTTACATTATTCTGTCTTCATCTTACTTGAAAGAATTGCAGACATTGAGAATCAATGGCTGCTCATGGATGATAGATTCCCGAGCGGTAAATATTTTTCCATGATTTCTTATTATCAGTGTGTTTTGTTCTAAGTACCGATGCATCCTTTTGACAGAGAAAATCTCTGTTTGGTGGATGTTCTACTATTTGTCACGTTCTCCATTCTTCCATCCACCATCATATAAGTATTATTGTCTGATATGCAACTCATTGGCCTTCAATCTAACAGGATGTTTACTTGACTCCATGCCCAATCGTGTTTTAATTGATATGCATTTAGCTTGTTTCTCTTATTCTTTCTCTTATCATCTACCTCATCCACCTTATTTCAAAACCCAAACACATTCTTATTTATAAAATCATTGCAATCACTGAAGATGTGCTAGGCTTGACCCTATAGCAATCTAGGGGAAACTTCTAGCACTAACATCTTTTGGCGTCGTTGCTAGGGACGGAGACACGAAGTATTTATCCCTGGGAGAATAACAATGATCAGATCTGCTTCTTGATGGTGAACAAGAAGGGGACAGATACATGCCTGCACATCTTTCACCATGGCGACTCCATTGTCCCGAGATTCATAGGTGACTCCACTGGTTGAAGATCCATGAGCGGCATGGAAACTATTGTGGCTCGGAGGTATGCATTTTGTGATTTCACCAACATAGCTAGTTTTCCACATCCAGTAGTTACAATTTCTGAATGGGATGACTATCTTCCCATATTTAGAGGATGCAAGGATGATCATCCTGGTGAGCATTTATCAAATTTTCATAAATGCATGTTTGAACATAATTTTGTTCACGAGGATGCCTTAATCAAGATGTTCAGATTTTTGTCAGAAGAACATTCTCATGAATGGTGTCAATCCCTTCTTGCTACTAGCATTCATTATTTGAAGGAGTTTCATATTGTCTTTCATCATTATTACAAAAACATTTATCTGGTTGATTTTCCTTTTGATCACTGTTGTAAAGAATTTGAATTTGACATTCAACATTCAATTAGTATTTCTTCTGTTTGTAAGGATGTTGGTGACAACCGTACTGTAGACACATTTGTCCTTTGTTCAAATGTTTCTAGTAATTTAGACTATGATATATAGGATGATTATGTTGAGGAAGGAGAAGATATTTCATCATCTTCCGAATCTTCTTCTAAATCTATTTTACAGCATGAGGCTGCTCGTCCTTCTATGAAAGACACAAAGGTTTTTGGCTCACCTATCTATTATGAGTATTATAATTCTGAAGATGATGGTAATTTCTATAAACAATAGATCTCATCTTTTCTCTCTAAGGCCTTTGATCAGCAACTGCATCACAACAAAAATTTAGATCCTCTCCTTAATAGTCATGGTTCAAGTGGAGGGCAAATTTTCACATCAACACATAATGAAAACTTCAGTAGGAAGCCACTTTATGACAGCCATACATCAGAAGTTGAAGTAAACATCGAGCAACAAACAAAGGTAACCATGTTTGGTTATCAATCTACTTCTTTCTTCTATGATCTGATAGCTATTTATATGGATTCATGCTTCTCAGAAGTTTTCAGCCTTGCAAAGTTTCAAATCAAAGAAGATGGTGGTTGTAAGTATGTGTTACAAGTTAAAATGTTGTTAAACACAATGAAGCTTTCTTTGATCTTATTCTGCATATAAGGAGTTTTTACAGTCAGCTGGATGTTATCATGGTTTCATTGGAAACATTATTTCACTTGATCAAGTGACGGTATAATTGGTTAGAAGTAGGGTAGGCAATAATCTCTCTTCTTAAGAATTTGTTTTTACAGTTTGCATAATGTAATCAGGTTTGCAGTAGAAAGTTTGGTTTCAGCATTTTGTTAGAGTTTGAATAAGTTGCAGAAGTTTGGGCTTGATTTGAAATGCTATTGACTGAATCCATAACCCAATGGACTAGACACAACACAAAAGTTGTGGATGTCTGCAAAGCGGAAGATTTGTAGGCCCGGGATTGCACAGATGAGAAGAAATGATAAAGGCACGCCGGTCTGCAAGTTCTCGATGTCCCATAGGGAAAACATCATCCCCAAAAGGAGCCAATGTTAATATCCAGATATAAAATTTTCAATTTTCTCTTTGTTGCATGAATGGGGTTATTCCCGTAGCACCGAGAAGTGTTGTTCTTGAGAAACGGTATCATATATGCCAGAAATAGTGTTGAACTTTTAACTCACCTCTTTAGAGAGGAGGTACAGGAAGGTTTTAGTGGCCTTTGCACAGAGTTGGTTTTATTATAAATTTCACCAAAATTTGGTTGCGCCAGAAGGACAATCTCCAGTCCTCAAAACCACACACCTGCAGTCATACAAGACACGAGTTAGTAAATACATGCAACACAAGTCAACGAATTGCATTGGGAGTATTGGCATATATGAAAAATTAAAATGCTTTTATCCTCTTGCAAGTGGGGCTATTTATACAAAGAGAAATAAAATACAATTGCAAGTCAAGCCGAGTGAACATGCCTAGCCACGAGTCAAACTCAAATCAACGCAAAGTGAAGAGCAACACCGAGCCTTTTTCCATATGACTCGTCGATCACAGTCGAGGGTATTGGCGCATGTATACAGTGTGAAGGTTACAAATTGCAACCTGCATTTAGTAGAAAGGATACACGAAGGGTCTCGTGTCCTGATGATAGACATTCTCTCCATTTGGAACATGTCCATTGTTATTTGGATCCTCCTAGTCGTCCTTATAGTGAAGTTTCTGGATCGAAGTGCCCATACAAAAAAATTGTTCACCGATCATGTCTTGATCACTAGCACTCTGTGAAGGAAGGGTTTGCATTTTCGCATTGCTTTACCTGTGAAGCTCATTTTCATTGACGGGTTGAATTACCAGAAGATTACTCCTTGCATAAACAAAAATTTAGGATCTTTGTTGCACGAGATGTTCTCCTTGTGTTTTTGGAAGTGCAAACAATGATTGTTGTCATGGGTGGCATTGCATACTTGATGGACACAAATGGGCAATTCAGAAATTCATCAAGTGTCGGATTTGGAACCTCCAAGGAATGCATCTCTGACATTGGGATATTGTCTTTAAAATGAGTGCAAAGCATTCGAGAAGGGTTTGATGGGACGACAGAAAAGGACACCCACAATTGTTGTTGTTTGGCTCGTTCTGCTTGCTTCTATATTTTCTTTACGGTGGGTGCGAATAGATCCCTTACCTCAACACTTGTGATGGACGCACAATTAGGTACCCAGACACCTTGTGCGCTAAGGAAACAGGGCTCGAGCTTCCAGGTTTGTTTGCAGAGAAGGATAACTATCAACTTGGTTCAGATCAACAATACTTGGGATCTTTCTACTTCAGGATATTGTTGTTGTGCCACTACTGATAATTCTGCCATTGCTAGAGAGCCAGAATCTTGGAGAAGGTATTGTGGCCATTGCACCATGAAACTATAATCCAGAACCAACAAAAAAGGAACCTAATAAAGGAATTGTTGGACAAAGTAAGTTTAATGATAAGTTCCAGATGATTATAGAAGCAGTCCAATACATTTCATAAGTAAATTAGTACCACTTTCTTCTCCTAAATACCTAGAGCTATTGGAAAGTGATCCTCATAAAAGTGTAGTTTTGAAGATGTGGCATTTTGAAATCCTGTAGTGATGCAATCAGGGTTAGGTTTCATCAATTTTTTTGCAGTTTCTGAGAAACAGAATCGAACGAGATTCAACATATCTTGGGAGATAACTGGTCCAGTATAAAAAGGCCAAAAATCAATCAAAGAAACAACCTCCAGATTTCAAACATTGTTTCCATATTTTCAGGGATCGAGAGATCTTGTTGAGTTGGAGACAAGGCACCTGGCAGCAGAGGAAATCTACATCAGATCTACATTTCCAAGTTCACATTCCACGTTCTTAGGAAAAGGATTAATAGTTGGTCAAAAATTAATTCCCAATATTTTGAGAACATGGTTGACAGACTTGAAGTCATAATATCAGTAGTCAACCAAAACAAATTCCGTGTTCTAAGGTGGTAGAGTTTTTTTTTTCACACCATTTAGTAGCAGTCCCATATTATTAGCCAACAAACTGAGGGAACGATCTTTTAATTTTTACAGAATTTTAAGGAAAACAACTTCAGTAAACTCCAAATTTCCATGGCAAATAATCTTATCAGTTGAGCCATCGATTACTAATTTTCAAGCAGAGTTTTAGCGTTCAGAGGCAGTCAACAAATTTCATTGACAAAGGGAATAAGGTCAGTTTTATTTCCCAAAAGTATTCAACTGTAGATAAAAGATTCGATGGAGAAAGATGGTTGGGATGAGTTCAGCTATCCCAATTTTTTTGCATTGTTTTTAGTTTTGTTATGATTATCCCCTAGCAGATAGGAAGAAGTTGTTTATTGTTTCTTGTTATTTAAGACAACATTTTGTAGTGCCAGAGGGGAGGGAGAAGGCCCGAGAGGAGAATTTGGGCAGAGGCCTGTGTAGGAATTATTGTAAGCATATGGGCATTTATTTAAAGTATTCATTTCTAACATATAACATCTAGGTGTATTGTTTTACCAAATTGTGATCTCTTCTTGTTTTACATTCTGTCTTCATCTTACTTGAAAGAAATGCAGACATTGAGAATCAATGGCTACTCATGGATGATAGATTCCCGAGTGGTAAAGATTTTGCCGTGATTGCCTATTATCAGTGTGTTTTGTTTCAAGTACCGATGCATCCTTTTGATAGAGAAAATCTCTGTTTGGTGGATGTTCTACTATTTGTCACGTTCTCCATTCTTGTGTCCACCATCATATAAGTATTTTTGTCTGATATGCAACTCATTGGCCTTCAATCTAACAGGATTTTTACTTGACTCCATGCCCAATGGTGTTTTAACTGATCTGCATTTAGCTTGTTTCTCTTATTCTTTCTCTTATCATCTACCTCATCCACCTTATTTCAAAACCCAAACACATTCTTATTTATAAAATCATTGCAATAATTGAAGATTGCTAGTCTTGACCCTATAGCAGTCTAGGGGCGACTTCTAGCACTAACAGACACCATAATGCAACCAGGATCTACCTAGGGCATCCATGTTCTGGTAAGCTCTACCACCAACTTGCGACACTTCTAAAGAAGTAATGATGGTTCTGTGTCGCAACCTAATGGGATCGATCCTATGGTAGAGGGATAAAGACAACGAGATACAAAAGTCATGGTAGAAACCTAAACTACATGCTCAAGTTGATCATCTGAGATTTTTCCATGAATCGTAAAAAGTCTCCCAAAACTCCAAAAACTGCCCTGATACCCAATCAAACCCCTCCCCTTCAACTTCTGAATCACTCTAAATGGTTTTTGGTGTAAAGAAAATGATAAGGGAGGTGAAAAAAGTGACAAAAAGAGGCCAAAACGTCTATAAATAGAAGTTGGTAGCTCATTATCACCATTGCTGATTTGAAAATTGACTCTAGAGCCAAAAGACCCCCTTTGATAAAAGTGGTGATTCCGGGAGCTACAGTGGACGAAACGAACTTCTGTTTGAACCAAGTAAGTACAAAATCCCCCATCTTGCAATTTAAATCTTTACTTTTGTTTTGGATTCCATGTTTTGGGTGGGCATCGACCTTTAAAAGGTTAGCCCTAGGTCCACACGGGCTGTCTCTGGATAGACCGCATGTACATTCAAGCAGATTAAAGACTGCACACATGTACATGTGACTGTCATTATTACAGCCCGCGTGGCCCTCCCTTAATGAATAAAAAGAGTTAAAAAGCAAGGGCTAACCCTCCTAAGCTTTGGTGTTTTGTAGGATGTATGTTCACTAGAGAGAAAGGGAGCATGAAGAAGTTAGTGAGTTGGTCGGGGAAGATCCCAATGTTGTGGCCACGTTGATGCAATGTGGGTTACTAAATTTTTTCCTATGTCCTTTTATGCGGGCACAACCGAGGCTACTGAATGCCTTGGTTGACTACTGACATCCTGATGCAAAGGCCTTTATGTTAGAGAGGCAGTCACTGGTGCCCACCACCGAGGATATATACTTTTTGACTGGCCTCTCAAGGAGAAGGGAACCAGTCAACTTCTGGATGTTTCCTTCGGGGCCACATAACATAGCGGAATTGATAGCCCTTTACTGTGAGACTGGGACAAACCTACATAGGTTCCCATAAGCAATATCACTGACTTATCACTGCAAGCGATTGTATTTCTCATTGGGTGGATTACTGGTTCTGCGGCCTTGCATCAGGCTTCCTGTGCACAGATGAACTATGCTGTCCAATGCTTGAACGCACAAATTTTTGACTGGAGTACTACATTTCTTGAGTGTATGAAGAGGTAGTTGAGAGATTGCTGACTTCGGACACAGAGGAACTTTGAGTTTGGGACTATTTTGTGCTCATTCTTCTTTGAGAGAGTTTTGAGCTTTATTCCTTAAGTAGTGGTATGAGGACATCAGGCCTCACTTCCTACAATGTGTAGATGGGAAGTATTGCTGCCACGACAGGGTGGTGGAAGGACTAATGAGTCCTTTGATGATGACTTCTTTGCCTGGCTATCGCGACAAATCCCAGTTATCAAGGATTACCTGTATGCAGGGATTGATTTTTCAAGGGATCCTGAGATACCCATACCTCCTGGTGAGGAGCGAGGAGAGATGGGTAAGTCTCCATCTTTGTAGTTGTTTTTCTTTTTCTTTTTTGTGAAGCATATGTAATTTTTATGTCGTTTTTGTTATATATCATTTTTTATATATACCAGAGTATTTGATGGATATGTGATTGTTGTGTACAGATGTGGGACCAGTGCGACCTCCTGATTATGCGATAAATAGGCGTCGTCCTCAACTAGGGGCTGCACCTGCCGCCGTCGGGGGACCAACAGCAACAGGAGATCTTCCAGCCGGGGAGGCTGAGAGGGTATTGAGATGATTCGAGTGGAACTTTACTGCACTCACTTGCACGGTCCCTATGGCAGAGATTGAGGACCTGCCACCATCTATGCAGCCTCATGTAGTGGGGGCACCACAGACATGGGTCCGGATGTTTCGGCGTTTGGAAAACGTTGTAGATCAATATAACAGGGGCCATAGGCCCTGGACCTAGTTAGACATTTTATGTGCCATGAGCACTACTTGTATATATTTTTTGAGGGCATAAGCCCCATGACTCATTATTGGTCATATTTTTGAGGCGCTTGCGTCCATCTATGAACTCTGGTTACTTTATGATTATATATGGATTTTTATGTCTTTTGTGTATTATGGATCATGTGTGCAAAGATAATGTATTTACATGTTTACGTGAATGTCCTTTCATATGTGTGCAAGATGTCAATCTAAAATTTGATTAGCTAGAGTATCTATAACTTGGTTTAATCTCCTAGGAACATGAAAATATGTAATATAATCAAAGTTTTGTTCTAAGAGATGTACCCTAAGGAATCGTCGGTGTAAAGTCGGATCATGCACCCGATAGACTCTATTTAACTGAGACACAACCAGTTGAGCATCAAGATAGACCCAGAGATGAGAGATACCAAATGACAAGGCGTCACAAAGCAACTCAATAACTGCACTATACTTGACAACATTATTTGTGGTGTCACCTAAGCATATACCTCTGGAAGATAACAACTGGCCTCGAGGTGTAAATATTACCCAAGTTGTGGAGGCACGCCTCCGAGTGTGTCGAATATCACTGTTTGCGTACCCAATGAACATCTTGGATTCACCTGACATCTGCCATAGTGACAAAAAATAACATCAATGACACGTCCATAACGCTAAAAGAAACTTAGAAAATAATAGTACAAAGACTATACATATGTTACAAAAAGTTACCCATGGTGACCTGCCTATGAGTAATACTTCTCGAGGTAGAGCCCATTTCTAGGCTCTGCCAAAGCATTCCCTTCAAAGTCAACCAGATGATAAGCACACTTTTTTAAAACCTCTTTTATTATGCAAGGTCCGAACCACATGGGTTTGAATTTTCCTGCTCCCAGGGGTCCTTATCTTGGTCATAGACCAGGACAAGGTCACCTTCAGAGAAAATCTGAGGATGAACGGACCTATCATAATGACACTTAACCTTATGTTTGTGAGCCTCATTGGCCAGGGATGCATCATGATGTTGCTCATTGAGATGCTCAAGGTGTATTAACCGTTCTTCAAGTGGAGAAGTGTCTGGCAATAACTGTACTGCCAATTTTAGGGACAGGATATGAATTTCGATAGGAAAGACTACTTCCATCTTGTATACGAGTTGAAAAGGTGAGAAACCAGTTGCAGTCTTAACAGACATTCGGTAGGCCCATAATTCCGAGTATAACATCAAATGCTAATTTGACTTGGCTGAGTTGATTGTTTGTTGTAGGATGGTCTTAAGAGATTTGTTTACAGCTTCCACCTGACCATTTGCTTGGGGGTAGTAGGGTGATGAATTTTCTTGCCGTAACCCAAGCTTTGATGTTAACTCGGTCATCATCTGGTTCTGAATGTGACTACCATGGTCAGTGACAATCTCCCTTAGGATGTTGAACCTTGCTATGACCTGGTTGAATAAAAAGAGAGCTGCAGTCTCTCCATCATCTTTAAATGTTGGCATAGCTTCAACCCACTTTGTGAAGTAGTTGACAACTACGATGATATAGCGGTGCCCCCTTGCTGAAGGAGGGTTTCATGTAGTGTAATCAATCCCCCATTTGGTGAAGGGACCAATTGTGATGACAGGAAACATGGGAGCAGGATGTGCCCTCATCTTTCGAGAGAAGATCTGGCATGGGTGGCACTTCTTGACTGATTCGATACAATCTTTGATTAGTGTCGACCAGAAGTAACCTGCTCGAAGAATCTTTTGGGTTGTTGCCAACCCAGACATATGACCACCACATGCTCTGGTATGGCAATCGTTAAGCATGATAACTGCTTCCTCGTGAGTGAGGCATTGGCGCAGGATGCAGTCTACCCCTCTCTGATACAACGTATCATCGAGGATGAGATAATTCTTCATCTGATGGTGTATACGTCTACGCTCATCACGAGAAGCATAGGTGGGGCACTTCAAAGTCTGGAGATAGATAAGTATATCTCCATACCAGGGATCCGAAGATGTGTTCAAAATCATGTCTCCCCTGATAGGCGATTCTTCAGGAACAACGTCACCTGACTCAACTGGAAGTTCCAAAATAAGTTCTGCGAAGACCAGTGATTTTTTGGACTTCGCTGAAATGAAATCTAAGTCAAACTCCTGGAGGACGACTATCCATCTACTGATCTTTCTGCCTATTACCCATCGTGTCAACATGTACTGGAATGGATTCACGACAACAATGAAGGTGGTCTTGCAAAACATAACATAATAACGAAACCATTAAATAGTATGAACTGCTGCCAATGCAAGTTTTTCGATATGAGAATAATTGATTTCCGGTCCTATGAGGCCTCGGCTCAGGTAATAGATCACGTATTCTGAGAACACGTCATCTTCCTGAACTAAAATCATGCCAATGGTTGACTCTGTTGTAGCCAAATATAATAAGAAATCTTTGTTACAGTTAGGTGGCCATAGCAGAGGGGCAGTTGTGAGGGCATGTTTTACTTAATGTCTTTCTTCAGTAAGTGCATAAAGCCCTTGGTGATCTTAGCATAGTTGGCGATGAAGCATCGTAAAAAGTTCCCCTAGCCTTGTAGACTCTGAAGTTGAAGGATTGTTCGTGGGGGAGGCAACTGAATTATTGCCTCCACTTTGAGAGGATCAACCATGATCCCTATCATTGAGACAATGAAACCTAACAAACGTCTTGATGTTACGCAGAAGCTACACTTGTTTGGATTCAAGCGAATCCAAAAGTAGCGACAACGTTCTAAGATAAGTTGGAGGTGAGTGGGATGATCCGTTCTCTTACGAGATCGAGATGCTAAATCATCTAGATAGGCCTCGGCTATATGCTTGAGGACATGGAAAGAAAAAGACATGGCCCGTTGAAAGGTTGCTCTAGCATTTTTAAGACCAAAAGGCATCTTACGATACATGAATGTACCCCAAGGACAAATGAATGTCGTTTTGTGTTGGTCTTTGGGTTTGATTTGTATTTGATTATATCCCGAAAAACCACCCATGAAAGAAAAGGCCTCGCAACCAGCACATTCATCAATGATATGGTCGATGAATGGTGTGGGAAAATTACCTTTGGGACATGCCTTGTTCAAATCATGAAAGTCGGTACATACACGAATTGTGCCTTGTTTTTTATTGAATGACACAGGATTTGACACCCATTGGGTCAACTGGATAGGATAGATAAAACTTGGCTTTAGCAATTTCTCAACCTCAACCTTAATGTTTGTTGCTTTCCTAGGATTAATTGGATGAAGCTTCTGCTAAATAGGCTTGGCATCAGGATAAGTTGTGATTTCATGTTTGACTATTTTTGGATCGATGCCTGGAATTTCCTCATAAGACCAGGAAAAAACATCACAGAATTCTTTAAAAAGATTTGTATAGAGTTGAATCTCTCCGGGGGAGTAGTCAACTCCGACGAAAACATTCTCCATGACGCCAGGGTTTTGGGAGATATTGATCGGTATGGTTTTAGCGATGGTTGCCATTTTACCCTCAGCATAAATTTTGTGTGTAGCTAAGGGACTAATAGAACAAGACCGATCTCCCGTCATAGTCACGGTGAATTCTCCTGCTTCGATTCTGCTGAACTCTGGGAGGAAATATGATCTGTGATGAAGATCTTCCCAAGGTTTGTCTGGACTAGACATTGCTTCGATTACTGCTTCATTAGAGGGCAAGACTAAGTCTAACGAATCGGTGTTAGCGAGAGAACCTTGAGCCCAAATAGGCTCTAGAAGTGGATCTAACTCTTGTGCAGAAGTTGGATCAGTGTGGGCTGAATATTGTTGGACTAAAGAGTACGCTACTTCAGCTGCGGACAAGGGCATGGACATTCCTGAGTGCCCTGTTCCATCCATCATGGCCGATGGGGAAGGAAGTATCCATAGATCATTGAAGTAAGTCGTGCGGAACGATGAAACTTGAAAAATCTCAACCTTATGGTGATTGGATATAAAATTGATATCGCTTTGAGCAGGCAGGTAATCGAAGGTACCCATCAAATATGGGCACAAACCAACCCCTACGTTGACCATGCCTGGTTCAGGATTATCAATCATTGGGACTATGGATGCCCCCAATGAAGGTTCAGGTTTGGAGAAAGACAACTGATCGATGATCACAATCCATCCCTCGTATGGAAACAACAAGACCCGAAAAACTGTAGCAACCACAACTTGCATGGCATAAGTCCAACTCCTTCCTAACAAGAGGTTATAGTTGAGGGGTGTGTCGACTACTTCTACCTCGACACACACGGTCTTCCCTCCTAACTGCATGGGGAAAGAAGGAATGATACCATGTGGTCGGAACAAACAACCGTCGAAAGCAATGAGGAGAGTAGGTGATGGAGACAAAACAGGTCGGCGAATGGCCTTCCAACATGCCAATGATATAACGCATGTCAAGGCACCCTCATCAACCACTGTGCAAAAGATATTCCAAGTAAAAATTTTCGTGGGATAAGCCACTACTATCTGAAACGCTACGTGGTAAGGCAAACGAGGTTTTAGGTCATTTGTATCCAAAATTATTGTACTTAGATTACAAGTCTCGGTAGATCCTAAAGCGATTAACAAGGCTTTCCTTTGAGAAGGGAAAATTTGGAGGACCTCCAAATCGGACATCACACAAGGGTTTTGTGATAAATCTTTCAGCACAGAGTAGTTCTGGGTGGCCCTTGCATTTGGGTTATGAGAATCTTTTTTGAACGCGTCTTTGGGAATGTGTGTTATTGTTTCACCCAACATATTCTCAATCTGTAGAGGAAGAGATAGGAGTTCAACTTCTTTGCCCCTTAAAGAAGTGCCTGGTTTACTATAGTCATGCGCTCTAGTCGATATAAAAGCATCACCCTTCACCATATATACATTCGTGGATGCGGGGTTGTTCAAAGATGAAGGGGGTCCTTGATGTAGGAGCATCTCTCATGACAAGCAAAACCAATGTAGAAGCAGAAGCTAGCTAGAAGACGTCCAGCGCAAGTTTCCGAATTTTTAAATTTTCCCTTGAAGTTGATGCACTGAATATAAATGAGATCATTTAATTTAGGCGCCTTGGTAAAAATGTAATCAGACCTCGAGCCATACGCTCTCGTCTGGGATAGACAGAGGCATTTATAGTAGTAGTTGCAGGTAGATAGAATTAAATTCTTAGATCAGAGAGTTCTAGAAGAAAGAGGGAAAACTGGGATATAGACACCCTCATTTGTATCATTGTAACAATTAACAGGAAGAGAAAGAAGAATCTAGAGCATAGGAGAATAGCAAAGAGTTGTAGAAGAACACCCATGTATAGATCTTGAATTAATAGAAGAAGTTGATTCAGATTCATGGTTGTTGTGTTATTCTCTGTGTATGTGTGTTAAATGCTCTTCTTATGAAGATTTCTTCCTGTTATGCATTGTTTTTATGCTGTGCATATGATTTCGTGTGTTAAGATAGAAGTCTAAGAGGAAGTGAATGAGTTACAACCGTTTCTCTGCTTGAGTAAGGATTCCTGCAAGGAGTGCAGTTGAAGTCGTCCGCAAGGGAGTGCGTTGACAGAAGGCTCAGAGAGATAGTTTTTGTTCTCATTCGTCATGAAGGTGCAGATTATATGTAGAGCCATGCAAGGTGTGCGTAGGCTAAGGGAGAAGGTCTCAGTCATGTATCTGAGCAGAAGATTTGGAGGACTGCTGCTGTAGGATAGCGCAGAGTCAAAGGAAGCTCGAATAGTTGAAGTGTTCGTAGGTTTGCCGCAAGGAGTGCGTGCAGAGAACCTCGTTGAGGTTGAAGTAACCTAGCAAAGATCAGGAAGGATAGGTCTCTATGTCACTGAAGATCAACATAGATAAGTGTGATTCAAAGTCAGGGAGAAGCGTCACAGGTTGGCGAAGCGGCGAAGGAATCTCGTGGAGAGATACTCTTTCCCCTTTCGTGGGTTATACAAGGAAGAACGGACGGTCGAAATCATTTGAGGAGATTTTGTGAAGTTCTGAGGACCGTCGGATCTTGCAGAGGTGCAAGGAGGTTACGGTGAGAAGATTCCGAAGATTTTGAAGCTCAGGAGAGGCAGAGCCATCCATATGAAGAGGACAGGTGGTAGAGATCGGTGATCTCGCAAACTCGGGAGTTCGCAGGTTGAAAACCCATGTATTGGGTACTCCAAGTCACGAAGTGGCGAAGTGGCGAGAGGACAGGAGCTGTCCATCTGAAGAGAAAAGGTGGCAGAGATTGGTGATCTTGCAAACTCAGGAGTTCGCAGGGTGAACGCCCAAGTATTTGGGGTTAAAAGTCGCGATACGCAAGGTCACGAAGCAGTGAAGTGGCGAGAGGCTGTGAGTCGTCCATCTAAAGAGGACAGGTGGCAGAGATCTAAAGATCTCATGAACTCGGGAGTTCGCAAGGTGAAACCCCAAGTGTTGGGCATCAAAAGTTGCAAAGGCGCGAGAAGCGAGTAGGAGAATAACTGTTGGATCCGGATCACAGGGGGACCATTGGATCCGCATGTGGGATCGTGTCTCGGGACCTTGCAAGAAAAGGCTTGAGAACTTGGCCACAGGGATCGCGAGGTCGTGAGAAGCGATATCTCGACAGCTAGAGGATAGTGTGGGCCATAGCAGAGCGTGAATGGAATACAGGTGGCATGAAGCCTCGGGATCTCGCCGCGAGAATCCTTGAAGCATTGGCATTTGGATTCGCGAGTCGTGAAGTGCTGAGAACAAGGGTTCGTGTGGACGTGCATGGCAGAGCATAAGGTGGGACCCGCATGATCGATGGGTGAACACGCGTTGGTTGGAGATAGGGTCAGCATTCTATTGAATTCTCACATCTCAGGGATTTGCCGAATAGGAGGTCGAAGGCTCGATGGTTCAATCGGCGAGGTGGCGAGGTGGTGAGGTTGCAAGTAGTGAAACCCGCCAAGGGAGGAGTCAACCCAGCGTTGACTTATCGCGTCTCAGAGGATCGCAACGAGAGGCATAAGAGTTCACCTCACAAACTCACGAAGGTGCGAGTTGTGAGAGACGCCAATATTAAGCCTAGCCTATGGTTACGTGTGGTGAAAGCGCTCAAAGAAAAAGGAGCTATACCCGTATCGCCAGATCGGGTATTGCAAGATTAGACAAGAAGATTTGGAGGGTTTAAGTCACGAACTCACGAGACAGTGAGACTCAACCAATCGCCCAATGGTAAAGAGGAGACCTCGGGAGAAGGTTGTTGTGGGTGCAGATTTCCTGATAGGGAATTAGAAGGACCTTGGAGTTCTTCGGGCTGAGAAGAAGAAGATCCTGTGAGAGTGGATGTACCCGTGGTTGGTGCACCTGCGTCAGTCCTTGACTGCCCCCTTCTGTGCTTGTAGAGGCTTGAGTTAGATTTTGGCCATGTTGAAATGGATTGGTTAACACAGCATGTTGTTGCTATGTCACAAACTTTTGGGCCTCTACAAGCCGAGGACATAGGTGGGTTGGGTGGTCTTCCACGCACAGGTTGCATGGATACCTCACCTTCTATTCCCTAGTATGGTCGCCAATTCTGTTGTGAGTGGGAAATCCCCTTACGGACTAGCAAATAGGGTTATCTTATGCATGCAGATATGAACAAAAGAAATCTTAAGCTAAAAACTGCAAGCAACCAAGACTAGAAAGAGTTCTAGAAAACCCCTGAGAATGACAAATTCTAATAGGGAAGAGGATGACTGCCTCCACAATTTTTTGGAATCTTACACGCTACTGCTACTTCTTCAGCTAGCATTTACACGTGGGATCTAAGAATGTAGGGAGTGGGTACATGAGTGCAGACCTTATACAGGCCGCGTGTACCTCTGTGGGTCTCGGAAAAAAATTACAGTCCAACAAAAGGAACAGAGATAACTGGTATGGAAGACCAGAATCTCTATTTGCTCAGACTTTGCAGAAACTTCAAAAAACAGGAAAGGAAACCTAGTTTTTTTAAAAATACCCAAAAAATAAAATTCCCAGGAACCCTAGAGACTTCCCCATTATGGTTGAAAATTCTGTTGTGAGTGGGAAATCCCCTTACAGACTAGCAAATAGGGTTATATTATGCATGCAGATATGACCAAAAGAAATCTACTTTCTACCTTCATCCCCAGACTTAAACCCCATTTCTTTTCAGCAAATACATGGTTAGACCAACATACCTTGTTCCAGGTGTTCGATGTCAATCCTTCCTCCTGCTTGATCACTTGTTAGCAGTTCTCCTCCCAAGGCTGACCTGCATACAAAACAAGCAACAAACTACACATGCATTTTACCTACAGACTAATGGGTTAGAGATTCAAACATGTATTTAATGAACTATGAAGAACTCATAAAGTGGGATGGGAAAAGCATTTCTTTATTACTTTGAATGACTCAACTTACAATGTCGAGACCAGCCACCCCTCCACGAACTTGATCTTGGGCTCCTCTTCAAATGTCCTCCAACTTGTTTTCTCTGTATTTCTCCTTGCACACTAATTGCTAAAGGGTTGGGACAATGGGAATGTGAATTTGAATAGAGTTTCTTTACTATTCTTCTCCTCCTCCAAATGGGATCCCTACCCCTTCTTTTATAGGCTAGAAGGAGCTAGGTATTTGGTCGAATCCTCAGCCATGCATGGCCAGGAGTTTCAGTTAACTCACCCAAAGCTATGTGTTTTGTTGGCAACTTTCCTTTTTTTCATGCTTTTGTAGGTACACGCGGGCTATTTTAGGTCAGCTAGCATGTACACATTGTTAGGACCACACTATGCACCTTTTTGCCTATACTTTTTTCCATTATCATACCCTTGATTACCTATAGTTGAACCTATACTATCACTTTTCCTGATCATCTCAAAGGTAGACAACGTCCTTTCTCATTACTATATGCTTAATCTGTTTTGCATAATATTTTACATTACTTTTGTACTTAACCATTGATTAGAAATGCATAAGTGTCCAAAACTGCAGATTTGCATTCAAGGCCTATTGCTGAAACATAGAACCGATGCTGAAACACGGAGCTGCTACACAGTCCGAGGTCGCAGATGCTGAAACACGGAGCTGCTACACAGTCCGAGGTCGCAGATGCTGAAACACGGAGCTGCTACACAGTCTGAGGTCGCAAGATGCTGAAACACAGAGCTATTACATAGTCCAGAGTTGCAGATGTTGAAACACAGAAGAAACTGCCAGAACTGACGATGCTAAAACACAAGGAAGCCGCCACATTCAGCAGTCAACAGTCAGAGCGCAACTCACGTGGTTGAAACAACATCAGCAACGATGAGAAGAAAGTTGTTGCACCAGCCGTAACAGCAATACCTCGTTTAGCATTCGGTTGCGTGAAATCAGGACATCCTATGCTAAGTTAGAAAGAAGATCCGATCTAGGATTGGATTGAGATACATTGTAATGATTGTATCGAAGGGATTTCCCCTTTAAATCAGAGGAAATCACCATTCGACATATCCAAGTTTTTGTATTGAAGCAACTCCAGAGAAGCGGGACGTGTTCTATCCTTTCAATTTGTAATGTGATATTTCGACAAATGAATATAAGACTGCTTTGATTATTCATCTCTAAGCTTTCCCGTTCCAGGGGAATCTTGTGAGAAGGGAGGGCCCACCTTCATCACAAGATTCACCCATTAGTTAGAAGTGTGTTAGTATAGTTTCTGTTCATGGTTTATTTAACTGTCGTTTGTTGAAACACTGTTTTAATGAATTTCGCTTTGCTGAAACACTACTGACTCTGTCTTAGTTTATTGAATGGGATTTGTAATTCTTTTTACCAGCAAGCTTGTGTGATGATTTTATGCTAGCAGAGATTTGATTAAAGGTTCCTGCTCAGACAGAAAGGAATCGGGACATCATACCCTCTGTAGATTTCATTTCCTGCTGTGTGCTAGCCAGAGGTTCAGTTAAGAGGTTCCTGCTCAGACAGGAAGGAATCCAATTACCTCGACCTCTATAGATTTCATTTCCTTCAGCAAGTGTGCTAGCCAGAGATTTGGTTAAAGGGTTCCTACTCAGACAGGAAGGAATCACAACACCTTGTCCTCTGTAGATTTCATTTCAGCAAGTGTGCTAGCCAGAGAATTGGTTAAAGGGTTCCTACTCAGACAGGAAGGAATCATAATACCTTGTCCTCTGTAGATTTCATTTACCTCTGCAAGTGTGTTAGCTAGGGATAGGGTTAAGGGTTCCTACTCAAAAAGGAAAGAACCAAAACACCCTGTTTTCTGTAGACCTTCATTAGTGCTAGCCAGAAACTGAGTTAAGTGATCTCTGCTCAGAAAGGAAGGGATCAGACTGCTCTGTTCTCTGTAAATTTCAACCTCACAAGTGTGCTAAACAGAAGTAAGGCTCAAAACTCCTGCTTAGAAAGAAAGGAGCTAGGTGGCTTTGTTTTCTATTAGATAGAGTTGATCGTTTTTGCATTGTTGTTTTCATGAAAGAGTGTTAATGCTGAAGTCTCTGTTGAGGGTAAGGGTCCTGTTCTCTGATTGCAGAATAGTTGTTCTTTCCCATTGCAAGTGTTATTTTAAATGTAATACAAGATTCTTGAATTGATCTTTAAGGATTTGTAATAGGGAAGTTACTTTCTTGTGATTTAATACAGAACTTCAATTTAATTAAGCAAGTGAGATTAGTATAAGTTTCTTTACTACAACACTAAGATGCTTTTGGAATTGAGCATATACAGTGCGTGGTTATCTTTGAAATAAAAGACTTCCCTGGGTTGATAATTTATGTTTCACTTAGTTTTTTTAAATTAATTAAGCAATTATAGTGACCAACATTTTGGCGCCGTTGCCGGGGAAGATAGCTATAGATTTCAAAAGCACTTATGGTTTCTTTTCTTTAGATAAAAAGAATGCATGAAAGACCCCAAAAACCCCAAAGACACTAACCCTACAGGTG
>ML823030.1:37900-52502 GCA_009831015.1 Picea engelmannii
ACTCATCAATGTTATCAACAGTGTCACTATCTGTGTCATAGCATGCAGGGTTTGAAGCATTTGAAAATTTATCCTCCTCCTCCTTTTCATCACAAGGTAAAGCATCATCAAAAACTAGGATAGGAGGGTAACTTACTGTTTCTCACTGCGCAGAAACTTCAAGGAGCTCGATGTTTTCAGCATGTGTCACTGTTTCATCCTCATGGGCTGCTTCTTTATCTTCGATTGCACAGCAAGGGTCATCAACTTCGTTCAAAGCTTTATTTTCTCCTTCATTTTCTGAATCACGGAACAAGGTGTCATCGGAATCTTGAAATGGAACACAACTAACCTCTTCTTCTTTTTGTTGTGCAGGAGAAAAGGGTTCTTGGATTGCTTCATCAGAGGGAGGCACACACATTGATACTTCATCATTTTGCTCAGATTCCGTTTCCTCAACCATGCCTTCAATCATCTTATGTTGAATGATGGTTTGCTCCCCTTCTTCTTGGAAATCATCAATAAATTTTTCATGGGAGTACAAACTTTCCATAGTAAGAGCACCTGTAGTGAAGAGGTCCTTCATCCCTGATGAGAAAATGTTATGTTCAATTCGTTTAGCCATGTCATAAGCTTCAGTGAGCGTCTTTGGGGCCCTTTTACTGAGGGGCAAACCTAAGTGAGCCAAGATCGCATGGGTATAGAGATGGACCACATACTCTTCTCCAGGACGATGGCTTGCAGGAATCTGGTGTAGAGTGTCCTCAAACCTGCTCTGAAAGTCAAATAGGGTTTCATTCTTAGTTTGCTTTATATGCTCAAAAATTTTTAGAAGTACTGAGATCTCTTCTGACTGAATGCCCCATTCTTCAAGAAAAACTTCTTCCAATTGGTCCATAGAGGTGATGCTAGCATTAGGAAGGTTATCATACCATTTCTTAGCATTTCCATGAAGAGTTTTTGAAAAAAGTTTCATCACTACATCTTCAGCAGCATCATCGACGGGGTGGAATATAAAGTAAGAGTAAAATTCACTCATATGAAAGTCAACTCTTTCCTTATTGCCACCAGTGAATATAGGGAGCCATCTCTTGGAGATAGGGGGAATTTGTCTTGGGTATCCTGGGATTTTGCTCATGTCTAAAGGTTTATAGTTCTTGGGATCCCATTGTGAAGTCATTGTTGGCTTCGTCATCAGTGGAGTTGCCAGATAGTTTTCTTGAAACTACCAAATAATAGGGGGAAAAGGTTGTAGTGGAGTCGCCAGGTAAGCTTGTAAGAAAGGATTTCTGAGGAAAGGCTTCCCAAAGGTTTGTCGTTGAGGAAGATTGACTCAGTGTTCCCCGACAACGGCGCCAAAATGTTATCACTCAGTTTGTAGTCTAGGTCAAGTAGCTGGAAGGTAGGGACCAAACTGGCGTAACAGGAGCTTCCCCACCCACTGTCACCTCGATGGGGGGCTCTTTCTATTCAGGGTGGCTAGTCCCAAGGAAGTCGTCCCTAGTAATCTAGGGTTTTTGAAAGGTCTACGGTTTAAAAGGTCAAGATGAGTTTTCCCTTTCACAGATTACCGCCAAGAAGATAGTCAAGATGAAGGTATTCCACAGAATATGGCACCTCTTTGCAAGACTATCAACATTTAATGAGCATAAATGGCAGTAATTATTGACGAAGTCAATGATTTCAAAAAATGAATAAGGCTTGTAATATTACTTCTCAATAATACTGGAAGCGATATAGCATTCAATGTACAAAATCAATCCTTGAATTATCACAATGCATTAAGTATCATTAATATGCTCACATATAAAGGTTGTTGTGTCACTATACTTGTTAGAGGGAGACGTCAGCCTAGTTCTAGGTTAGTTTGGTAGACAATGAGGTGGACGTTTTTCAAAATAGGCCAATGAAGTTTATCTACACATCAAAGTCTATCATTAGATGACCTAGCTGCAACTTTTTATATCAACCAAGAGTTCAAAGGAGGCAAGATGTCATCATAGAATTAGGGTTAGTAAGATGTTAGGGTTAGTTAGGGTTTCAAATTTAGGAAGTTTGAAAGATTTGTTTTGACACAAGAAACTCAACGTTGGATGTTTAGACTAGTGCCTTTGGGTATAATGGAGTCAAGGAGCAAGACCTAGGTCTCGAGAGAATCTAAATTCAAGGACAAGAGAGTTAGGCTTTCTAGTGCTGCAATGGCAAGGCCACAAAGTCAAAACCCTAAGGGGAGGAGGTTCATTCCGGTGTTGCTTAAGCAAGGCCTCATGCTCCTCCCTCTTTCCTTAAAAATCCTTGGCAAAAACCGCTAGCTTCAAAACATAAATCTAGGGATGAAAAGTGTTGCAAAGGCAAGGCCTTTCAAACCCTAAAGGTCAAAACCCTAGGTGTAAACTCAATTAGGCCTAGGACGTCTTCCTTCTTCAACTTATATTTCAAAACTAACTCAGAAAAAGGGGAACTAGTGTAGCAATGGCTAGGCTATATTCACCTTAATCAATGGCTAAAACAAATTTTCTATCATGGGGACATGAAGCAAGGACCTACTTGTGTGCTTGCTACCTAGGGTTTCAATGATTAAGCAAAATAATAACAATGTAACCATAAAAGTAAGATATTTAACCTACAACCATTCAATCAAGAAGTTTTGCATGAGAAATAAACTTACAAATCAATGAAGAGCTTATCAAACCCTAGTTGTAAACCTTCCAATGATAGAAAACACCATAAAAATGCCAAGAATGATTCTCCACAAGTGTAGCGCCTCAACTCCAAGAGAAAATACCAAGACAAAAGACTAAAAATGATCCTCTCACAGGAGAGTGAGTTCTGTTATCTCAAAATGAGGCTCAACGTCCTCTATTTATACCAGTCTTATGACCTTTAATTACAAAAATAGGTCATTAAAACAGTCGACAATGGCTGACTAACAATATTACACTGTTTGTCACATTAAATGCCTAAAATGTCAAAAAATGAGCTAAAAAGGAGACGTCAGACCGCTCTGAGGGAGACGTTGGCCCTTTTTGGGCAAGATCAACATCCAAGAAGCAAAACGTTGGCCCCTATGGGGCTTCTCCAAGATGCCACACGTGCCAACTGATCCCAGCACATTGCCACATGCTCCAGAAAATGTCCAACTGCCTCAGGTGACGTCCTGTCCATCAAAAGCCATCGTCCCATCCGCAGTGGGTGATCCCCCCTAGGTCAGGCTCTGCTATGGTGTCCTGGTGGAACGTCCTTCTGTCTTCTTTGTGCAAGGGCTCATCACAACATTGTCCTGCCTCTGCCATCCCAACAACCATCCGATGGGCTCTTCAGCCCCATGGAGGTTTGAACTAATCATATACCCATGTGTATCGGTCCACTGGTACCTGCCCACTGGGTATGGTCCTGCACATCAAAGACTACGCCCTCCATGGGCTCATTAGTCCTCGGGATCATAATAATGCAAATCACATTTCATCATTAAAGTTATCAAATACATGCATGAAATCCATAGCATATCCTCTAAGAGCTCAAAGACATTACACAGATCTACTATACAAAGCTGAAGAAACCGACAGAACAACCTATTGGGCTAATACCCACAAGAGATGAAAAGTTTCCTCAGAACATCATTCAAGCCATGTTTTATGAGATGATATGGTTTAGGGATGTCCAGTCACAGTAAGACAAAGGGCAGGTGTTGTCTGTGGGTGCCTTTGTAGGAGGCGAGATGTACCCGTCATGGATGCATTTTTTCCAAGCCCTTTATTGCCTTTATCTTTTATTTATTGCTTTTCTTTCTTTTTTTACTTCAAGGTCTGACAAGAGGACACTGTCTTGGCGTGGTGACCAGAGCTGACAGTGTTACCCACTGGTATCTTCGCAGAGATGATAAGGTTGGCTCGTGATGAGACCCCCTTTCCCTTGGCCATGCAACCAAAGGTCACTGCCCTGGCGTGGTGACCAGATAGTGGCAATGTCATACTGTTGGATACCTATGAACATAATGGGCCGACTCATGATGTGACCTCCCATCCTCTTGGTTAGGTCTTGTTTTGTTATTTTTCTTAGGGTCCCTTTAGTTTCTTATCGAGAGGCCTTTTATTGCCTTCTTGGGTATCCCCTGGGTGAAGCATCTCTAGGTTTTATTTCCTATGGATTTTATCTTTTTACCAACTGCTTTTACCCCCTGGGCCTTTAGCCCCTTCTTCCCACAAGACAAAGTGTAACCCTCAAAGGTCATCCTAATGGCCAGACTAGGGGAATGGGATAGATGTGCGGGAGATAAGATGTAAAATGATAAAATGGTGGGAGTGGACGATGGCTCTGCAAATCCCCTTGGTGGCTAACCAAAACCAATGAATATCATCTTGCTAAGTCACCCCATCAATCACCCCAACAATGGTCAAGTGGATTAGTGTAAGATCCAAGCAGTCATCATAAATGAAAGGAACCTAATGCGTATATAAGAGGGTTATAATGATCAAATATGACACATGCCATGATACCTTGGACCAATTACCTCATGGAGCAAGAGTCCTCTCCGATGCAAGTCCAAGTCGATGGTGCTGGAAGCCGCTGCTGCTAACAGGACAAATCTTGCAAAGACGAAGAAGGATGGGCCCTCCAGGGCCATGCTCAGGTCAATCCTGCTCTCGGTACTTTATGTATAGGACCTGTGGGCCTCCAGACATGATCTCATAGTTATCCCTAGATATCGGGGATAATAGGTACTTTGGCAGTTGCAGCTATGAAATCTTTATTCACAATTATCTCCTTGTCCTAGTGGACAAGACCTCCAGACGTTTCAATTCACCTCAATTTCACCATGCAAGAATTGTTTGATAAACTGGCAGAGTTGTTTTGCATTATGCTTTCTATCACATTGGCACATGTTCCCCAAACCTACCCTATCTATTAACTCTGTTACTCCCAGTATGCTTGCTATCCTTTTTCTGGTATCTTCTTCGACACATGATTACCCTGGGCTCAACTTTAAAATAGAGTGTTGAAGGTCTTTGAGGGCATGGTTTTTGTTCTTATATGTGTCCCAAGGTTATTATTTCCTCAATTTCATGATTTCTAAAGTTCTGCATTATCTTCTCTCCCTGATTAAACCCGTGACAACCTTCTATCATTGTAGCATGTGCGATTTACAGGTAGGGAAATTGAATAGTAGAATTCTTGATTGAAGCTCCGTGATTGTTTGAAAGCATGCTCTAGCCTATAGCTGCTCAATAAAGTATTTATTAGATACCAGTAACTTGTTTCTTGCTTGTTACATCTTTGAGAGGCAGTTTTCCCTGTGCCTTTGTTGTTTATCACATGAAGTAGGGATCTAATGGCTATGGATTGTTCTGGAGGCTAAGGAGGTGATGAGAAGATCAAGCTCTATTATCAAAGGCCATAAACAAAGAAAAATAGAATCCTTACTCTCTTTGGCCTCCTTTGGTGGGATAAAAGTGAAAACCAATCCATAATATTCCATAGTGAGGGTAGGTTTAATTCAAGTTGTTGTGTGTTAACTACCCTTAACTGCTCTGCTCCTAAGGACAAATAAAGTCTTTGAACCATATAATAGTTATAATGGGGTGTTGGATTATAGTGTTGAAGGTGAGAGTGATGTTAATGGGGTTTGTCACAGACCTCCTTTGAGGACGGTATACATGGTCTATTCTTCACTCCTTTAATGAATGCGAAATTCTGAAAAATAGAGGATCTTATCTATGTAAGGAGAGGAATGGAATTTGGTACCTTAAAACTAATGTCTTAAAACATGTCCGTCTGAGGATACCTTTTGTGCCTATTTTCAGGCTCCCGTATTCAAATATTTCCCAATAAGAGGTTTTTGCATTCTTTGCAAAGAGACAATCCTCCACCCAATGCCTTTTTTTTTCCACATAACCCTTTTTCCTCTAAATGTTGGTCAGATCACATTCACAGAGACAAATGTGGTATGAAGGAAAATTCAAAATCTTTCCTACTACTGAGTTCATAACTTCATTCCTCAATATACAATATTCAGGACCTGTATGATTTTGTCATATGCTACGACAATAGTTGTGATTACGCTCTTCCTATACATTTATCCTTTGTTGTCGGTGTTGGGATTCAATTATCATCCCTGCGCATATATTGTTCTCCATTTGTGTGGATCGGATCCCATCTTACAACTATAGCTATGCATTTGATGTTTGAGAATAAATGGATTATCAAGTGGAGGGGTACTACCTGAACAGTCATGTCCCTCAACTATTAGACATACAAGTAGTGAAAAAGGGAACCCCTTGCCAAATCTGGGATCTTCTCTTAAAGTGAAGACCAAGGTGGAGATTGCACCCACAATGGACAGAGATAGACGCCTTATGACTAGATAATTGGCTGAAGAAGCCAAACTGGCAACCGAGTTTGTTGGTGGGTTGATCACACCAATTCAAAAAGAGCTCGAGAGGTTTAAGATCCATAATCTCAAAGATGCATGTTGAAAGGATAAATTCACAAATAAGAACAGTTGGAGAAAGTATAACAATGCTACTAGCGAAAATGCTAATCCAAGGAATAAACTCATTGCCAAAGATGGTGAGCAAAAGAAACGCATTCAACAAGACCAGTCACCACACAACCAAAAATACCAAATCCGAGTTGCCCAAGGGATAGAATGCCTCAAAGATGAAGGATGTTCCATTTTGTAATTACTATAAATGCAGAGAACATTCTAAAGATGAATGTTGGAGGATACATCCAGAGAAGCGGCCTACGTCAAATGCCTCAGAACAAGGAGAGAAGGGCATAACAGTTCTTGACAATGCATCCAAAGGCATTTCTCTAATGGTCGTCGTGCATAGAGGATGCACAGAGCATGAAAATCTATTCCCCTTCAAGATCCAGATCAAGGAGCATGTGACCGTAGTGTTTGATATCGACCACTAACAAGATCTTATCTCATAAGCGATAGTGAAGAAGCATAACCTACCTACACTTATGCATCTTGAGCCCTTGGATTGACTTAGCAAGAACAAGGACTTGCTTATGCAGCACAAGTGCAAGCTAAAATTCGCCATCTCATCATATTATATTGACCAAGCTAACTCATCTTTCTATTTGCCCCTCAATTCATATGTAAGGTTATCACTTTTATTCATATGTCAGGTTATCCCTTTTCATGGCCTAATAAACAGTTAGGAGGGTCCCGGATATATTTATTGGATTTAGCCTACGAGCGTTAGCGAAGAACCTTACCTAGCCTATGAGCGCTAACGAAGAACCCTAGCCAGTTGTATTGGAAGGCAGAGCCTGACCAAGCAAGTCGTATTGGAAGGAAAAGCCTTACCTAGTCTATGAGCATTAGCGAGAAGCCCTAGCTGCTAGTTGTAGCGGGAAACTAAAGAAGGGCTACAAGGTACGTACTGGGTAACCTTGGGGGCAACCTAGTACTAACCATCTCACTAATGGAGATTTTTATTGATTGGAAAGAGAAGGCCTAGAAGCCTTACTCCGATATTTAGCTCAAACAACGACATCGTTAAAACAACTCGATTATGTATCACTACGATCACGTAGGTTGTCTCTGATAGTAGATTGAGGAAGCTCAATGTCTCCATTCATTCACTCGCTTACGCTCAAACAACGATTTCCAATATTGGATATTAACTCAGTTATAAGTCTACTAATAGGTCTACTTATAATCTAATGTTGGGTGGGAAAGAAAGGATAGATACAACGGCGGCAAGAAAAGATACAATGACGGAAAGAAAGGATATGATGGCAGAAAGAGGGACTAATGAGGGATGGGATTAATAGAACAACTAAAGGAGGGTGGGACGGGGAATAATGGGTGGAAACATGGACTAAACTGCCCAAGTGGTAGAATCCTGGTTGAGGTGGAATCCTTCACCAGTTAAGGTGTCGAAGGTGGAATCCTTCACTAGTTGAGGTGTCGGAGGTAGAATACTGGTTGCGCTCCTTCAATAGGTGGAATATTGGTTGTGCTCCTTCAATAGGTGGAATACTGGTTGCGCTCCCTCAATAGGTTAAATGCTCGGTTGAAGAGGTTGGAAACTCGTATTAAAGGGGGGGTGTGACTATAGGTTATCTTCTTCTCCCCTTCACCTATAGATGTGAAGTCATTTAAGTCACCCAAGAATCCGAGCCCGTAACGTTTCCTATTGGTCTCGCTATCACGAACTATTGAGTCTCCTACGGAATCCGATTAGTCTCATGTGAAGCTAGTCTCGACATGAGCTCTCCTCACGGTTGGCCTTTTTTTACTTCCTTTCTGGGTTTACCTCCCCTCCATCCCTTTTCCTTTCTCGATCACAGGTTATCATCCCGCCCAGGCCGTTAGTCTTGTGGGCTCTCTTTCGGACCCATCCTCTATAATGCATATTTACATATATAATAACATCATTGTCATCCATAAAGAAAGAAAAGAGTAATTACATCTTTCATTAATAAAAGCGACCCATTTGGCAAGAAAGAACCTAGACCTGAAGACCTAAAAATATTCGCATACATGCATATTAGCATACAAATTAGGCATAAGATAGGGAAACAAAAGATCTGTTCCCAATATCGCTTCCTTAGCTCTGTTACCGAACCTAGCTATTCCAGAATACCTATAAGACAACAATACTTCTCGAAGTATTCCGCTTGAATAATTCCATTAGACTAGTTCATACTGAAGGCAAGAATCAATCTCCTTCCTGCACTAACCAAGACCTTAACAAACCAATAAGAGAGTATAATCCCTAACTAGATCATCTCAATAAGCAAGCTCATCCCGAGACTGATGAAAATACAGCTAGTAAGGGCATTAAATCGTACACAAGGAATCCTAACCTTGAAGGCTTTCTCCTTTGCATTCTTCCTGGCTTTATTCCTGGCCTGGATAGATTGATTTCTTGGGCTGAAAGGACGAGGAATGAGATGTAACCCTTCAAAGACAATTCCTCGTGTCACTCTTCATAGCTAGATTATCTGGACTAAAAGGCCATTGAATGAGACGTAACCCTTCATGGACATAGTTACCCTAGACATAATAACCCTAGAAATCGTAATCATTCAAGGAAATCCCCCCACACTTGAACTAGTGGGATATTTTTATTGGGGTGGTAAAGGACAGGGTACGAAATTACGGGGAAGGTTCAGTACGTTGGGCTATACTACTTGCCCCACTAGTAGATAAGGGAAGGGAAGGTTCATTACGTACGGGGTACGACATTACGGGGATTAAGGTGGGGGTGTTACTGAAGGAAGTGAGTTAGTGGGTTGTGAAAGGCTTGGGGGTGTGAAGGATTGGGGGTGTTACTGAAGGATTGAGTTTGTGGAGTGGTTTTACTAAAAGGACAATCCCTCGTACGTCACTCTTCATAGATGGATTAATTGAACTAAAAGGTCATTACTTAATCAGGGAATCATACTAGAAGGTACAACTACGTCATTTCCTGGAGAAATTAAATCATGGTAATTCTAAATCCCCACGAATGAATTCGAGGATACGCAAGCAGGCTCGAATAAAGGGAGAGGAAAAATGATCGAAAGCCAAGTTTTTGGTATATTCATTTTACTGATAGTAATTTACGTTATTACGCCTACTACTAGTTTATGCCTCGTTATCCCCACTTTTAGGGATAACTAGGAGATCATGTCTCGAGGCCCACAGGTCCTAGACATGGAGTACCAAGAGCAGGATTGACCTGAGCATGGCCCTAGAAGGCCCACCTTTTCTTCTTCCATCATCCTTATATTGTTAGCAGCAGTAGCATCCATCACCATCGGCTTGGTCCTGTATCAGAAAGAGTTCTTGCTCCATGAGGTAATTGGTCCAGGTATCATGGTATGTGTCACTTTTGATCATTAAAACCTTTGAATATATGCATCTGATTCCTTTTATTTCTAATAACTGCTTAGACCTTACATTTTCCCTCTTGACCATGTTTGGGGGGGTTGACAGGGTGTCCTAGCAAGCCTTTGTCCATAAGTTTTGGTTTTCCACTTGGGGGGAACTTCTGAAAGGCCATCGTCCACTCCCATAATAAAACCAATATTTCATCTTGTTTCCCGCTCACTTGTCCCACTCCCCTTGTCCAGGCATTGGGTTGAACTTTCTTCAGGATTGCACCTTGTCTCGTGGGAAGAAGGGACTAAAGGCCCAAAAGGTAAAAGAAAGCCGGTAAGAGATAAAAGCCTAAAAATAAAACCTCAAGATGCTTCACCCAGGAATCCCCGAGAAAGCAATAAAAGGCTTCTCAGCAAGAAACTAGAGGGACCCGGAAGAAAATAATAAAACAAGACCTAGTCAGAGGATAGGGGGTCTCATCACGAGCCATCCTATTAGGTCCATGGGTACCTAGCAGTATGACATTGCCACCAGCTGGTTACCACGCCAGGGAAGTGACTCTTGGTTGCATGTCCAAGGGAAAGGGGGTCTCATCACAAACCAACCTTTCATTTCTATGAAAGTACTTGTGGGTAACGCTGCCACCACTGGTCACCACACCAGGGTAGTGTCCCCTGATTAGCTCTTGAACAAAAAGAAAAATTAAAGCAATAAAAGAATAAAATAATAAAGGCAAGAATGGGTTTGGAAAGAGTGCATCTATGACAGGTACAACTCACCTTCTACAAAGGCACCCATAGATAACACATTGCATCCTTGGCTCTCACTACACCCACATGCTTGGACTTCCCTTAACCACATCACCCACTCACATGGTTTTGATGAGGTTTTCTTCTGGGAACTCACCTTTTCCGATGGACACTAGCCCAATAGAACATTTTATCTTTTCCTCCAGATTTGTATAGCAGGCTTGTGTAATGTCTTTGAGCTATTGACAGATGTATTAGGGATTTTATGCATATGTTTAATAATATTAATGATGAAATGTGATTGACATTACTATAATCCCTATGACTGATGAGCCCATGGAGGGCATAGCTTTTGATGTGCAGGACCATGCTCGATGGACATGTATCATTTGGACCGGTAAACATGGGGAGATGATCAGTTCGGACCTCCATGGGGCTGAAGAGCCCACCAAGTGGATGTTGAGACCCCATCAAGGGGCAGAGACAGGGCAGAGGATGATCAGAGACTTTGCACCAGAGAAGAAGAGAACGTTCCACCAGAGGCACCCCGACACTGCTTGGCCTAGGGGGATTGACCCACTTTAAGAGGGACGTTAGCTCTAGATGGCCCAGGACGTCACCAGGAGGCTTATGACATCATCATGAGCAAGTTGGTAGATCGACAGGGCAGTTGGCACGTGTGGCATCTTGAAGGAGCCCAATGAGGGCTAACGTCTTGCTTCAGGAGGATACATTTTCCCTGATAGGGGCTAACGTCACCCTAGGAAGGGGTGACGTCTTACCTTTTTTATTGATTAGGGTTTACGTCTAGCATTTAATGTAAAAATAATACAATTTTGATATTATGGCCTTGTCGGCCTTTTTATGACCTAAAAGGTAAATTAGGTCATTGATATAGTATATATTGAGGATTTTGATCCTCATTTTATCATCATAACTCATTCAGTCCATAAGGAGGTCTGAAATTTGCGCCCTATCTTGGGTATTTGGATTATTTAAGTGAGGCACACTTGTTGAAGGAAGACCTTTTGGCATTCTATGGTGTTTCTCTTGAAGGAAGGTGTTACAACTAGGGTTTGCATGGTTATTTCTTGATGAATTGTAAGTATTTTTCTGCAAAACTTCTTAAATGAATGGTTGTAGTCTTATTTTCTTGCATATATTTATAATTTTTTGAATTAAAACCCTAGGTGACAAGCACACAAGTAGGTCCTTGTCTCATGTCCCCTGATAGAGAAGCTTTCAACCACTGAAGAAGAAGAAGAGAGCCTAGCCATAGCTACACTACTTTTTCTTCCTCTCCTTTTCTAGCCGTACCATTTTGAATTCAAGAGGAAGAAGATCTTGTGCCACTCTCCCTCATTAAGCCTTCTTGTCTTGATCTTGTGCTTCATCTAAGCTAGTTGTTTTACAAAATTGACCTAAGGAAGGAGGAGATAGCACAAGGCCTTGCTATAGCAACACTAGAGTGAGCGTCTCTCCCCTAGGGTTTTGATTCTGAGGCCCTGCCATAGAAACACTTTATAAATATTCCCTCTAGTCCTTAGCCTTCCTCCTTCAACCCTTGCATCCTTCATTTTTGACCCCATTTTACCCTAAGGCATTGATCTAAAGTCCCCCAACATTGAAGTGACATTGATCAAACCACTCTCTAAATTCTTTGAAATTCAAACCCTAACCTGCTAACCCTAAGTTGTTGACGTCATCATTGGATATTTCATCTTTAATGCAACAACATTTTATTTTATGAGCAATTGAATGGTGGTTTAAAGCATTTATTAAATGAAGTATTGATTGGTTACATTGAATGCCACATCGTTCCAATATTTATTGATGAAGTGTCATATTCTTTTTATTTGCTATTGATAAACATTAACTTCGTCAACATTTATTGTTAATTGCTTATACATATCAGATAGTCTTATGAAGTACTAACCCATTGAAATATATCTTGCATATATCTGTTTGTTGTTGTCTTGTTCCAGGCAGGTGTTCTTCATTGGGGATTTACTTTATTATTGGCTATTTAGCCGAGACTTTCTATTTGGGTGGTGACTTGTGAAGGGGGGAAAACCTTATCTTGGTCTTATTAGCCTTTTGCCTCTTCAAAACCACATGTCATTGGGGACGTCTCCCCTGGGCCTAACCTCCCTAAAGAGAATGAACCTCCACATCGTGGTGACATTGGGTGGGATAGGTTCCTGTTACGCCAGTTTGGCCTTCAATCTTATAGATTTTTTCCCAGCTACAAACTGTGCAATAACATGCCTAATAAAAGATTGGGTATTTAGCGCTTGTCAAAAACATTGTGAGTGATTTCGCCTACTTATATTCCTGCCTTAATAGTCATTTACGCCTTCTTTTTTCCTCAATTATGCCTACTAATCGTCATTTACACATACTTATCTTATCGGGCGCTTAACACTCTGGCTCGAGCTAGGATAGATTTCTTTTGACTGGGTGGCTTGGGTGTGGGTGTTCAACTTGACTGGGAGGCTTTCCTGGGTGGGTGAAACTTGACTATCTGCCTTGGTCAGACCACTTCTCCGCTTCTCTGCATTCGCCACCTGAGGTAATAATACCTTGCACTCACACTCGCCCTCGCACCTGAGGTAGGCAGGAGACTGGCATCGTACACAAGGAATCTACACTCTGAAGTTACTGGCGGCCGCACTGACCCGACCCACAATGACCCAACTTGCTAAGATGTTATCATTTGTCTAGTTAGTTGCTCTACACCCGTCTAGTTAGTTGCTTTAAAACCCATCCTACACCCGAACCCGCACCCGCTTGGATAGATTGATTGTGACTAGCTTTCCTAACCCACACCCAGGCCCAAAACCTCCTTGAATATAGATTTTGTTACCAGAAGGCTTCCAATGCTTCCAACGCGTGAAGTAGTAGTTCTCTATGTAAAGGTAGTTCTAATCATAGTTCCAATCAATGACCCGCGCAACTAGGAAGTTGCGGAAGTACTATGGAAGTGCGGAAGTGATGTGGAAGTGCGGAAGTGCAAATCCCTACTTCTCTTTCACCTACCGAACCTAATAGAGGAAAGTTCAATTCACCTACCTTCCCTTTCGCCTGTTCTTCTTGCCTGGTCTACCTTTTCGCCTGCCTTGAAGAAAGTGAAAGTTAGAAAAGTGAAAAGGAAAGTTTCGCCTGTTCTCCTTTTCACCTGCCTTTTATCCTGGCCTAGATAGATTCATTCATTCAGCAGGGAAGGTAGTTCCAATCGTAGTTTCCCTCACAATGATTGTTTCTCTTCCACTGGTTGCTCCACTGGTTGCTTCACTTGTTGCTTTTCTTCCACACCCATTCCCCCTAGTTAGTTACTCCATAACCCACCCGAATAGCCTGAGTCAATTGGTATCTAAACACCTACCAAGAGGAAAGTTCAGTTGCGCCTACCAAGTGGTTCAAGCCTAGACAGAGTTAGTTTACTCGCAGGCATTATAACGAAGTCTCCGGGCATTGTAACTGGCCTGGATAGATTGAGTTTACTGGCGGGGGTGAAAAGATGCTTAACCCCAACCTTTTATTAAGAAGAAAGAGGGTTTAAATGCCTAATAAATAAGATTAATAAATAAGAATGGATCTAGGGATGGAGGGATGGCCTGGATGGATTCATAAACTGTTTGGATCTAGAGAAAGGGAACTAGATAGGAGGATAGACAAATAGTGAGAGATAGGTATTATTATTTTGTTCTTTCATTCATTACGCAACGATAGAAATATGCATATAGTAGTGTTTTCTCGACTAATGGGTAAGTTTGACACTTCGGTAGTGAAAGGGATGCTCCTGGATATGCTTGGAACTATGCGTTAATACTCCCTCCAATGATCGGTAGCCCCCCCCCCCTAGTTTGAGTGCTTCCATTGAATGATGTTGAAATCCCCGTGCGGTGATTTAGATCCCTAGGATTGCAACAGTTAAAGTGGTTTCTCAATAATGGGTGATGGAGAATGATGAATAGTCCAATGAGAGGGAGGTGACCATTGCTTATTCCTATTGAGTTGAGGAACACATAGAGAATCTATTATAGGG
>ML823030.1:55212-76089 GCA_009831015.1 Picea engelmannii
AAGAACACAAATTTTCTTTATTGAGAAGCTAGAATAAGAGCGTATTTATAGGGTACGAGTCAAGGGCGATATAGAAGTGGTGATAAAACGCGCTTAAATGGCAATTGATAAGGTTTTTTACATTTGCCTAAGCTCCTCATCCTATTCAATCTTCACTTTAGTCACTTGTGAAGTGATTCTTCCTGAGTGTAAGGTGTATAGTAAGAGACATGGTTGCACCCACCTATGGAAACTTAACCGTCAGATAGAGACTGACTTGGCAAACTAGAGACTCGGCAAACCATGGATTCGACAAAACTTGATGTATTTATAATTGTCCTGACAAAGCTTAATTGATTTATCAATTGAATCGCTTCAACGACTTTGACCCACCTCATAGACTTTGATTGATAACGCATATTGACACCAATCCTTAATAAAGTGAGGTAGACTCGGGTTGGGACTGAAATAACATCTATATTTATTACTAGCTGGTATTGACCTAACTATTTTCGTGAGCATTCATTCATAAACGCATTGATTCATTTCACAACTATCAAGCAGTCACATGTACTTCATAAATCTTCCTTCAAGTTATTATGTATTTTCACCAATCCTCAGTAACTAATCTTCAGTAACCAGTCCTCTCCTCATTTGAAGGGATGATGTGTATTTTCACTAACAAGCTTCATAATCAAAGAGAAGATACTTCTAGTTTACTTATTTAAAAGTGATTATTTCAATACTAACCATTGAGAAGTTTGGACTTGTAAGGCAAGACCTTATTTAGGTAGAATCAGGTGAGGTAGATTCAGTCCAGGTAGGACAGAATCGGATCAGGCAGGACCCTTAGGAGGCATACTCAGGTAAGTAAGGCAAGGACCCTAAACTAGACTTGGATAAGGTAGTAGGCCCAGGTGGGCTCAGGTCAGGCGAAAAGTTGAAAGCAGAATCAGATTGGACATGCTCTTTTTATTCGGGCTCAGATAAGGTATATTCAGGTGAGGCGAGCTTAGGTATAGACTCAAAGAACATATAATTTATGGTTTCCTAATATTGACCAAGCCACTTTAATTAAGGGTGATTGTTTGTATAGTGTTTGGGGAACAACTGCACCTTCCTTCTTTCCTTTAAGGACCAATGGCATATCTATCCTTATTATCTTATTTTGTAAGCAAGAAGTTAGTTGAGGACCAACAATACTTATATTTGTCAGTGTAAAGTCAGGACTCATTGCGTTTACTCTTCCTGTTGTGGAAAATCATAGGAGAAGAACCCGTTTTTACCCTCAATTGTAGGCTTTTTGTAAATGTTAGGCTGGTTGTAAGAACAAAATGCACCCATCTATCTTCCTTCATGAGATAGGGTAAGTATTTAGTATCTATTGTGTTTTCCCATCCTCTCTGCTTTTTATTAATAAGTGCTTTCAGACTTCATAAGCGTATGTAAGAGGAAGGACCTGTTGTACCCTCAATAGGTGTTGGTTAACAAGTAAGTCGCTGCTATAAGAGCTATAAGAAGACATTGTAAAGTATTGTTACTGCACGTATATCTTTTTATTGGTAGATTATTCGTCGTAATGAGACATCGTGATAAGAGAGCATATTTCTTTGTGATAAAGTCGTTTTACTAAAATAGATCCAGGATACAGGTTCGTGATAAGATAGCTAGATAGCTTTGGGTCAGAATAATTTGGTTGGGGTAAGAACCACTACCATTGCTACATTTTCTTATGGAAATTCATTCGTGATACAACTTTGCGAGAAGACAATAGCTTTGGGTCAGGTAAACATACAGACGGGTTGATGAGGATCATTACTGTCGATATCCTATATTATTGGTTGACTTCCTCTTATTGGTTGATCTCATAAGAAAAATGTTATCTTGGTAAGCGTTTCAACTTGATAACGCGCCCGACCCAAGGAGGGTGAGGTTAGAAGTGGGAAATATATACTTGCTTTTATTATTGACTGGACTAATAAATATATTATTGGTCGGTCGCCCTTAATAAACATGTTATTTGGGAGTAGGTACTTCAATGTGAGAAGGTGCTGACTCAAGGAAGGAGAGGTCAGGGTAGGGTGAGACTAGGTTAGGCGAGACATACCCTTTTCTTTATTGGTTTCTCTCAAAGAGAAATGTTATGTCGGTAAGTGCTTCAACGTGGAGAGTTCTTGAACAATTTGTCTAAGCAACAGGACAAGGTTAGGAAGGAGGGCTGAGACCATAGGCGAGACATGGTGGAAGAGACAAACTTTCTTTCCTTGTTCATTGGCCTGTGTATTGAAGGCAGGTAGGTTCCACCCAATCCACTGTGGACTTAAGGCTCCATTGTGTGCTTTTGGTGAGGGTCTCTAGGTCTTGTTGTTTCGGCTCTTGTAGTTCGTTCAAGTAGGTAGAATCGACCAGGTATAGAGATTAGAAGTAATCGGGAAGTTCAAAATCGAGAAGATCTTGGGTGGGTCTAGCCTCGAAGCAAGCCCATGTCATTTCTTCTCCTAGCGTGCCTGTTATCTGACCGTATTTTGCACTTTGCTCCTAAACATCGACGATTGCATTGTGATCCTCAAATTGAAAATAATCAAGTAGCACCATCATCATCATGTTGCACTATGCTCCTCAAATGTTATATCGACGTAACAAGCTGTTATAAATCGTTCTTGGTGTGATGGTATCACTCACAACAAGTATCACCTCTTTGTTGGTAGCCCCTCATTGTAGCACCTCTGTATAGTCCATGTTAGTAGCACCTCTAGGTATCCCCTAATTGTTCACAACACATAACCCTTTTGGGGGTATGGGGGAACTATCTTCTTCTCTCAGGCATGGAAACCAGGGGGACATCTCTCTCGGGTATGTCTGTATGGATATGACTGACTGTATGGCTATGACCGACTGGAAATGATTGACAATCGGCTATGACTGGTGCTTATGGGCGTCTATGTCTGGCGGATCATCAAAAAGTGAATTAATGTATGTAACGCTTCATCATTCATTCCTTCAATCCATTCAAGGTAGGACAGAGAGTTCCATAGATGTAAGTGCGTGTAGGAACATTCCAGTGTTCCGTAGCGGCAAGTTGGGGCATGTCCTTTCTCTCTGGTATGGATTGAACGGGGTCTGGATTGAACCGTTTTTATGGCCTGGCGGTGCGTACTTCTCTCGTCATCCGGTGGCAACTTGGCATGGGTGGAAGAATGTGGGGAATGGGTGCTACGACCTCACGGGGCTACCTCATTCGTCCCCTCTGGCCGCTCTAATACGACCAACATCATCAGAAGATTCATTTCCCAATCGGTGGAACTAAATCAATCTCATATGTTGTAAACACGGCTCAATCAATATGTTCGTATGATAACAACATGGGTCCAAAGTCTTCTGGTCGTAATTATGGGGAAAATTCTCTTTTCTCAGGTATGGAGTAACGATGGGTAACTTCTCCTGTTGTCTGATGGGAACATGGGAAACATAAGAAATCTTCTCATTCAGTGGATCGATAGGGGCCTTCTCCTCTCTCGTATGGCGGATATCTCCTCTTCTCTCGTCTGTTGGGAACGATGGGGGGACATCTTTTCTCTCATCTGGCGTAAACTAGGGTAAATAAATATCACATATGTGAACAACTGGGCTCTCTCTCTTCTGCCGGGTTTGCACATACATAGAAGCCACTCACTAAAGAAATTCACAACACATAGAATCCGTTCACACACAGAAAGTCGTTCACACATAGAATCCATTCACATCACATAGTTTCCATTAACTGCATGCACCTACCTAGCCCCCCCCCGTGTCATTCACTGCACAAAGTCGTTCACCACTCATTGCACATAGAAGTTGTTCCCACACAGAAGCCATTCATAGAAGTCGTTCACTCACTGCACATAGTCCTTCCCGGGGTATGATGGAATCTTTATTCTCTCGGATATCTTTATTCTCTCGGATCTGTATATTGAACAGGGTATGTATAATGCACGGGTTTGGTTGAACAGATATCCATTGAAGGGGGACTTCTCCTCTCGGCCAATGATGGAGCCTTCTCTCTCGGTTCTGTATTGATGGTGACTTGGGTATCCAGTGATGGGGAACTTCCTTCTCCTCTCGGCCATTGATGGGGGTAAGGCCTTCTTTCTGTGGTAAGGGGACTTCTCTCTCTCCTCTAGGGGTAAGTCCTCCTTCTCTCGTTGTCTGGTAGCACCTTGGGGGACATCTCTTTCATTTGGTGGGAAATGGGGGCAATGGTAAAGCAAGCAAATGGTGGCAAGTTCATTATTTCCATAGCAAGATCGAGAAGGTAAGAGACTTCCCTTCGACAAGCAGGAAGTTCAATAGCAGGTGGGTAGTTGTGATTCACAGTGTGGCTCCTAGTGTCGTGCATCGTACCTGTACCATGTGCAATACCATGTCAGGGCTGGTTCGATGTACATAAAAAAGCTCAATTAGCACCCCAAATGAAATATCCTGGGGTCCCAAAAAAAGCGATATAACTCACTTCTTCTTAACAAAGTGGAGTTCATTTTATCGTTTCCAGAGTTGGCACATAGGCATAGAAAGGGTAACTCGATTCATTCCTAATTTCAAAAATCAAAGAGAGCCTTGCCTTCGCTGACCTGGTCTTCCTTGCCATGCCCTCCCCTGAAACAAGATAGAAAAGCAATGTTGGTTCGTCAATCCAAAGAAGCTTCTCCAAACGCGTGTTTTCTCGAGCCGCTCTAGAACAAGGGGTGAAGATTGAAGCAATGGCTAACTACCCAGGTGAAGTTTCGACTGGACCATCATCACATACGACTGAATTATCTCAAGTCCAAAATCAAATTGTTGCTTTAACTGAAAAGATGAAAGAGTTGACTATACCTAAACCAAGACGAACACGAGTGTGGTGCTGAGAAGCCATCTTTCAACGCCACCTTTTCACTCTCCAATTTACCAGGTCAAGGCTAGGTTCGCATTCTCCTCCCATTTACCATTCCAATATTCCAGGTTCATAGAGGGGAATTTGCTAGCTCAAAGCTGAGAGATAGAAGTTGGTAAGGCGGTGTGCTTTCCCTTCCTTCTCTTTGGGTTCTCAATTTCCCTTTCTTTCCCTCTCCCTCTCTGTCTCCTTCCCTGTTACTATAGGCAGCGTGCAATAGAAGGATAGGTAGGCGTATAATCCCACCAGTCAATTTCTTGGTGAGGGGGTCTCTCAATAGCTTTGTTCTAAATGGGTTGCTACTGGTCTTACTTCACCAATTGACTCTACATCTACTGGTGTTGGGTCTACTGTTGAATCTGGATCTGGAACTGCAGAAACTGACACTGTGACTGGAGGATCTTCTAAATACTCTGTGTCTGGCTCTGCTAGTAGTTCTTAAAACTTCCACTACTTTGCCACTTGGTCAACTGCCTTAGCTTGCTGCTCTAGCTCTTGTCTCTGTTTCTGGTGGTGGGACTGGCTCAGTTGTTGCTAAGCCTACTTAATCTGGAACTGGATCTACTCCTGGATCAACACAGCATCAACAACTCCTTTCGACTGGATCTAATGATGGCTCTGCTGCTGGTGCTAGATCGACAGAAAGGGTGGGCTCTCGAATCAGGGACTAAAACTATTGGTTATCTATCCTTCAACTAATAACCTGGATCACGAGCATCTGAATCTTGATCACGATCACGCTCATCATAAAGAACTGGATCAACTTCTTAATCAACAACTTAATCTAGGTATGGAACTGCTCCTAGCTTAGATGCTGGTAGTGGATCAGTAAGTCGCTCTGGGTCTCGATCTAGAGCTGTTGGATGGGGTATGGAACTAATGTAGTTGGTCATTGTCTAGCTTGGATGGCTTTTTCTGGTTAGGTTGTGTCCAGCTGTGGTAGTATAGTAGTTGGATAGCTGGGCTGAGATGGGGCTGGCTTTCGACCTCGATCTTAAGTATGTATGGAAGTTCCATACATTGGGTGGTGGGAAATTCACTTTATGTTCTTATATTATTTTATTATTTAAGCTAGCTATTCATTAGTCTTTCTCCCCAGTAAGCCCATTAGACTGATAAAGGTATTCATTAGCCAGGTAGGCGAACGTATCTATTCATTATTAAGCTAAGGTAAGGAAGGACCCCACCCTTTATATACTTTAGCTGGAGATCTCTCGCATAACAAGGCAATTAAGGTTCTGCTACTAAGAGATAGAGCCTTAACCCAAGAGTCTTTCTTAGACCCATCTTTACACTAGCCCCATAGAAAAGAGTCATACAAGTGTTAGGTTAGGTATGGAGGCAATCGTTATTACAATTATCGTTATTTGATTATGGATTGTGCATAGAATAAATATAGGTATTTCTCTTTTCTATTAATACAACTGTCATTTATAACATAGAGAGTTATGCCCAGTATTGGATACTAATAGGCTAGGTTGGAAGATTATCTAGGCAAGGAGATTAGCAAGCAAGTCAGATGCTAGTCAATTATGGAAAGTTAAGCAAGTAGGTCTGGTTCAGTCATCAAGTTCAGTTAGGAGCTAGCTTGTGTTAGATCAGTGTTCATTAGGAACCAAGGAGAGTAGCGCATGTTCAATACCGGCAAAGAAGTAAGAACCATTTATAGTTGAGTATGTTCATTAGAAGAGTTGGTTATTTTCATCAAGGAAAGTAGGTCAAGCAAAGAAGCAAGGTGAGGTATGTAAACTAGTAGGAAAGGTTAGAATAAGAACCTATTATAGTTGAGCTTGTTCAGTAGCAACAAAACCAACAGGCACAGGTTCTGCTTGTTCAGTCTTTGGGACCTGGTGCAAAAAGTAGCGCTTGTTACTTTGGGAACAATTTATGAATACAGGAAAAGCATGGATTTATTCATTCACAAGAGGAACTATCAAACTCAATAGGCACTATCAACAAGAACTGGCCTGGCCTATTCTTTTTCTTTGATCAACTACAGGTTACGTCTCATCATGTATGTGAGTCTATAGGGACCCTAAACTAATGGATGGACGGTTCAGCAGGTGTAGATTCAAACTCTATAGACTTATAAATACGATATCTCTCAATTTGGAGCACCCCTACCCCCTACTCTATATAGCCAGTTGGGGGAAGAGAATAATCATGTTCTCTTCCCCTTCTTCTTGCCCTGGCTGATTAGAAAGACATTCTTCATTTGTAACTGCTGCAAGAGAATACGTCGCTGCCAATTGTTGGTACGTGAAGGCATGCTCATTCTGTGGAAAGAAAGGCCATCATGAGGCATCTTGCTGGGAGAGGCAAGCCACATGCCACAAACCAGATTGCTTTCAAAGGAAGAATGGCAAGAAGACTTATCCAATCCAACATCGAACTTAGAGGCACGTGGAGAGGAGTATGTCAAGCAGTCCTTGTAGTAGCAACAAGAAAATTTTCCACCACTACAAGTTGAATGGATATTGGGAAGCAAAGTGTTGGCAACTTCATCCAGAGCTTCACCCTAGAAACCGCACAACCAGGAGAAGGGTGTGGAGAGTGAAGAATACAGAAGATGAAGACTTGCTTGCATGACCAACTCAAGGAGCAGAAGTTGTCCAAGGAGAGATAGAAGCACAAGAGGTATGCATCACCATTGAAGAGGACAGTGGGTTGATGCCAACAACCAAGGATGCACCATTCCAATTGCTACCTACAATCTTCCAATCAAATTTTTCCTTCTTGAAGATGTGCCAGAGACTGGTGCAAGTAGGGGTCAATGACCTTTGGAGGAGTTATTGAAAACTCCATGACGTGCTTGCAAGCATGTGTAGGCATAAAGAGTGATTTCCATGTCGGGAAGCCATTAATCCTAGCAAGAGAAGGCATGCCACACTTCCTTTTGTGGGACTGATATGTGATGGCAGTGTGCTGGGGTCACACTTCATAAAAAGACCAGCATTTGACTTGGCTTCATTACTGCCAAGATGGACCGTCTCCAATACAAGGAGAGAGATGGGAATGAGTGTTGAGTCCAGAGTTCGGATCTGGAGATTTATCAGAGTTGAGAGTCAGTGAGCAAACTTCTGTGCTGCGGGAACAAGAAATCTTAGCAACCATAGCTAGAGCCATAGCCATTGTAGTTATCCCCGGTCAGGACATGAGCCAGGTAAAGGTATAGGTCTTCTGACAATCTGGTGGTTGTAGTTCCCTTCCCTTATTAACCCATCTTCCTCCTTCCCTGTTGCCTTGTTGGGGACTTTATAATTGGATCTGCTACCGAATAAGCCTTCGCATAACCATTTGTTGATTCAGTCGATGAAGCAAAGGAAGGAGCACAGCCAGTATCAGAGGCAATGATCCCATTACCATGGCCAGATCAAGAGTCATATGTCATACGAAAGCCATGTATGTTCAACATAGCACCAAACAGGTTAAGCGTGAGAAACACAAGCTAAGCGACCCAAGGTATGAAGTGTAAGCTGGTTCTTAGGACCACTATAGGCAGAAGAAAATCCCATAACAATAGAAATCAGGACAACCAATCGCCAACCTCCATCCAAGCACAACCTATATGAGCAACCTCGAGGTAAGACTAGTCATAACTAGTTGCTGCTACCAACGTGAATGTGATAAGACCAGAAGCCCATCCATTAGAAGCATAGGAAGTAGAGCTAGTTTACTTTGTTTACCTAGAATCAGTGAAAGCGCCAGTTTATGGTGCCAGTGAAGCAACACCCGTTTCAGTTCGAAAGATAGTAGTTTAAGATCCTTCCGTTCGAGAGTAAGTGCCTTACTTACAATGTTCGTCAGTGCTTTATGATAAGAAATAGGAATTAGAGACAATAAATAGGCTCAGAAATAGGAGGTGAAAATAATCAGTGCCTCCCTTTCCACCATCCTCCACCATACACAGATTTCTTCGGTGAGTTCTTGCTTCTATAATGTGTTTTCTCCTATCCTGCGTGGTTGTCGGTAGGGATTGATTCGGTGGGTTCCTTCTATAATATGATTTCACCCACTTTTCTTCTTGTCTGAATAGTAATTTACACCTAATAGTTATTTGCACCTGCTTCTCCTCCCTTCCC
The DNA here is from genome assembly GCA_009831015.1 of Picea engelmannii. Classification (NCBI taxonomy): domain Eukaryota; kingdom Viridiplantae; phylum Streptophyta; class Pinopsida; order Pinales; family Pinaceae; genus Picea; species Picea engelmannii. The sequence continues at coordinate 64,183 of ML823030.1, forward strand.
AGTTAGTTCGGTCTCAGTCAGTCAGTTCCATCAATCAGTCAACCCCGCTAAAGCTATTTCCACACATCTCTGAGTATCTGAATTGAGTATCTAAATGCCTACCAAAACAATGCTTCCCAACATTTATAGCATATCTATATTAGCTAGCGATAGGATGAAGAGTAGCATAGGTAGGATTGGAAGTCTGAGTTCTGAAGGTTAGTTGAAGTGGCAATATCGGTGATGGTGTGCTTTCAATGCTTGCGTTGGTGAGCACTGTAAGGACAGCTTGACGGGGAAAGTAGGCTTGAGCGATTGATGTTGGACAGGGATAGATTGCTCTCTATGTTGAGCGGGGTGGGGGTGATAGCTCTGAATGTTTGATTGTTTCTCCATAGATTAGTGGTAGGTAAGTTTTAGAATCAGCAAGTCTCGATAGATCATTATTATAACCCCACTCATTCACTTGGGTGGGGGTCCGAGGGGAATGTTTTTTACCCCCAATAATACTTTCTCTTAATGGGGTTATGGGGTTCCGATGTGTCTTACCCCACTCATTTTATTTATATTGCTAGGGGGTAAGTTCAGTGGAATCAGTATTCCCTTCCCTTTTCGGATAAGAGTGCATGTAGGTAGGCTTATTACCTTCCTATTTTTTTCTATGTTTTGACGGAACAATTTATTTCCCCATGATGTATGAGGACACGACGTGAGAAACTATTTCTTTTTCCAAGAACTCATTCTAAACCTTTTATTGGGTCAACACCATTTCATTTGAAGGGCTCAATAACTTCATTCGGTCAAATTCAATCTATTCCATCACTTCGTTAGGTCACACTATATCTATGCCGCTTACAGCTTTCCAGCCCAACAACTATCACGAGGTGCGCTTTCCAGCCTAACAACTAGAACGTAACGAGTTGCAGGAGACATCTTATCAGCTCGACAACCAGCTCGCGAGGGGATCCAGCCCAATAACTAGAACGAGGGCCGGATGACCAATCAATTCTTAGGATGCTAACATCTTCCTTTCCTGTTAGTCAGCCAAATCAGTTAAGAAGGTGGGGATGCATGTACTTCTTAGCTAATTATGTAGTACAGGTAACTCAAGAGATGCAGCCACAAAAATGTAGAGGATCTATTCTCTCAAGGTATAGGTTGATCACAGAAATGTGTTACAGGTCACTAAGGAGCCAACACCAATATGTAAGTAGCTATGATCAAGGTTTGTGAAATTGGCTAATAATTGTAGTACAGGTATCTCTGGAAGCAACAACCAATATGTACGGAGCTATTATGAGCCGGCCAAGTAAATAGCTACTGGCATGAGGACAGATTATACCAATTGCTATGGTTCGTGAAAAGCTTATCTTTTCATAAACTAGCATGAGACGAGGTTAGGTTCCCAGCGGATCATCCCAACGACAACAGGCGTAGGAGGAAGAAGACACCCAGCCCGGATCCAGTAGTTCGGAGGGTTTTCGGAACAGATCACGACGGAAATTCCACTTAACCGAACATCAATTTCGGATGTGTTTCGGAACAAAATTGGATCAATCTCGAGTCACCTTTCCCTCATCCATCTCCCTCGTCCTATGGTATAACCTCACTATCAATTGAACTTTCACTCGGTCCTTACTAAGTTGTTCCTTCCGTTAATTAACAATCATCGCCCCATGCCAAAGCCAAAGCTTTCCGAGCATTCGCTTGCACCCCCCACCTTATTAGAATAGTAGGGCATAGAAGGGATGGATTCGACTTTGCACTCCCCAACCAACCTACTACTACTAAGTAGGTGGATACTGGTCCGATAGTAATCGATGATAGAGAGGGGAATCAATAGGTCCTATCCCTGAAACAGAATAATAACGCATCGATTGTGATTTTGCATTCTAATTGGTGTACCCGGTAGCCTCCACTAATATGCATTAGCGATACTCATTCGAAGCGCTTGTTAATACGACGTCATAGCATTCAAATACTCTCTCCCACCTTAATAATAATAATAGATTCAAAAGAGGAACTGAAACGGGTGTTTCTACTACTTAAGCCAACAACGATTATGAGATGCTTGTTTGTGGACCATCATAGTGAAACGGAGAAAGCAATCTAATTGAATCGAATTACAGAGCACTAGCTTTGTTCAGCATAATTGATAGTGTTTTGAGCTATCTATTGCTATAGGTAGAGTGGTGGTAATCCCGAAGTGGCTATGTCTCAGTGCTTCTTACCCATATGCAGAGTTACCAAGAACTCTGCGTCGTGGTTAGGCATGGCAAATCCAACAAGTTGCTGCTCTTCTCTTCAACTAATGCTGCATAAAGAAATGCTTGACTCTTCATATCAGTCCCGTCGATTCACCTCAATCCTATGAAAATCCGTGATTTCGAACGATTCAAGTCATTACAAAAGATCAGGTTTACTCCTAGATCCACCCGAGCCACACGCCTAAGTCTATAATTGACTAAACGTAATATGAATAGGGGTTGTTGAGGGATCTTTCTTCTATTCTACCTGCAATATATGTACATGTTAATTTCAGATGCAGACTATGGATTTGAATCAGATGTTGTAGTTGTTTTTATAACCATCAGCAGTACTACTGAACCCCGATTTTCTACTTCAATTGTTTCTTGCTTCCCTTTCAGAGATGGCCCAAAGGACGCGGAAGATGGCATGGGCTTCTGATTCGTTAGCTGCTCTAGATGTTTCGAATGACCGAATACATTTTGACAAAAAGGGATTACGGATAAGGTGCCATAAGGCCGCTTGCCTGTTAAGGGAAGGAAATGATGTAGAAAAGCGGGGGAGACATGCAAGTAAGCCGGAATGAGAGCTAAAGAGTGGGATGTCAACTGATTCACCTGGTAGTTCGATCCTGAACCTGAGAAAAAGTACCTATTATTTCTTAGGTCGCTAGTCCTTTTCAATGAATAGATCAACATGAAGGGGAATAGGCGGATTCCAATGGTTTAATTGCTTCATAACCCGACAACCAAATGCTACAGTCCCGAAAAGAAAGGTTCTCAGCTACAGTCCTCATGATGGTTAGGCCAAAACCGGTGCTTGGACGAAACGAAAGAACTATTCATTTATCACGTTTTTCTTTATGGTCTAATGTTTTGGTCAAGAAACAACCTTTGATGCAACCTTAACCCAGTCAGTATTATGGGAATGGTTGGGTTCTCCTCCTAATAGCCCACATGTTCCTACTTACCCACTTCAAGGCATCAGTTTGATTAGCAACCTATCCTTTCTGTTACTCGTATCGATCGACTGAGAGCAGTTTAAGGGGAGTTGGCTCTATTCCACTCCTTTGCATGCACCTGTAATCCCGCTCCAATGACCTCCCGGCCAAAAAATTGCCAAGATCGATCAACCAGGATTCATTATTATATAAGGGGAGAAACACTCACTAGCTGGGATGTTCGGGCGGTTCTCTGAATACAATGGAGGAAGTACCATGAAGAGGAACGAAGCCGGCCCCACCATAATTGAATGAATAGCAGTTTCTATAGTCTAGTTAACGCTTGTTTTGCGCTGCTCTTGATAGCAGTCGGAGTCATATCCATGTCTAAGTGATTCGGTGAAATAGTGGAGATACTAGGTTCTTTCTTTCACTCCCGGGGTTTTAATAAGTAACAGATTGGAGTGAGGTTAAGGCCAAGCTGATCCGACCATGATTCTGGACTAAATGAGCTCTATCAAAGTATCCCCGTCCAGCCATCGGCAGAAACACAAGGGGAAGGATGGTACCCAATTCTCCCCCGCTATACGACCCGTCACCAACTAATATATTAGTTTCTGAGGTTTCCCGTTAAGGCTTGACCCTCACAAACTAATATACTCCACGAATTAAACTAACACAAAACTGTGGGGCGAGATCGTGAGGGCTACGAACCGGGAGCGATTCGGTTTCGGAGGGATCGGTATCTAGAACTTGGTACGAAGAACAACCTTTAGTTGCTCGGAGGAAACTGAGAGTGACGTAGTTGATCAAATTTGGGCCAAGGAAGAACATAATATTCAGGAAGATCTCCAATACCATATGAGTAGACTGGCTTAAAGGATATTTTCTTTAATACTCAAAGGTAACCATATTCTTTCTCTTAACCTCAGCTCCCTCATTCCTTAGCTCATAGGTTCTACTCCCTTAGCTAACTTTAAGGGTCTAACTCTTTACCGCTCTTATACCTCTATAAGCGTTGAAGCCTTTACAAAGGGTCCAAGCCCTGCCAAAGGAAGGGTCCAAGCCTTGGAAAAGGGTGGAAACTGCACTTTCTTATCTTTTCCCTAAGGGTGGGGAGTAAGGTGTGTTATCCAATGTATGAAGGTGTGTGAAGGCGTGTTCAATGCTTTGGGTTCCTTGGTGTCTTATGAAGAGGATGTTGTGACTCAAGAGTTGATACCTAATTGTTGTAAGGGGCCTTGTTCACATATGAACAAAAGAGCCCTATGTAGGTCATTTCAGTTAATAAGGGTCATGGTACTTTGGGATAACACTGAGACTTTCTAATATCCATATTCGGTGAGCTAAGCAGCGTCTCTATCCTGACCCAACAAGCACAAACTCTTGGGAGGTGTGGGGTGAAAGCGGCTCATCGACTCATCAAATTGAGATTCTTCCCCCGATCCTTCCAATTTCCCTATTCAAAGATTTCATCATGGACAGAAAGCATAAAAAAAACCTAGGTTTATTCAAATAGTAAACTTGAGATAAGTACGCATCTAATGAATGTGTTTATTTGTAAGATCCATTATCTAGTTTCAAGCCTTGCCCTATCCTACCAACCCTATTTAAATCCCTATCCTACCAGTTTAATATTTAAAGCCAGTTGAGGCCCTATTTAAAGCCCTATCCTACCAACATTATTTCCAGCCTATTTCTGACACTATTTGTATCCATCCAGCGTGGGAAAGCCATTAATTGGTGGGGAAGGCCTAACCTATTCATCGACCCACCTATCTAGGAAGACCCACCTGTCCTACTCTTTTGAAGGGCAGCCAGTCATAGTTCATGTCCTTCTCATTGGTGGGATGGGGAAAGCCTAACTAACTGCTTTTCTTTCTCTATTGTGGAAGGCCTAACGTATTAATCGACCCATATAGGGTAGTTACACATCAATGCTACACTTACTAATTCAAGATTGCACTCGCTATCATTCACTCGCCTATCACTCACTACTTCCCTTCGATCTAGCAACAACCATTTCTACAGGGAAGTTGGGTAGGGCTCACTCAAAGATAGCGATATACTAGTGAGAGCCTATTTTCGGTATAGGTACGCGGTAAGGAAAGTAGTGTTTGGTCAACTATCTGAAATCAATGCACAACCTCATAGTTCTGTCCTTCTTGTTCACGAATAGGACCGGGGCACCCCAAGGTGACACACTGGGGCAAATGTACCCCTTCTTCAAAATCTCTTCATGCTGCAATTGCAACTCTTTCAGCTCTGGCGTACTCATTCTATAAGGAACTTTTGAAATTGGAGCTGCTCCAGGCATTAAATTTATAGAAAAATCGATGTCTCTCTTCGGAGGTAGTCCAAGTACTTCCTGGAATACATCCTCAAACTCAGTAAGCACATCACGATCTCCAATCTTTGAGACTTCATCTTCGGATGCTTCTTCTACACGAGCTGCAAATAATTGACAGTCTTTCCTATAGCACTTCTTCAGTTGCATTGTTGAGATTTCTCTAACAACCACGGCTCTGGGAATTCCTTGGACTGTTTTTCGATTTCCCTCCTCATCCAGGCATGTAAACCTCTTGCTACGGCAGTCTAGAAGGGTATGGTGTTGGTCCAACCAGTCCATCCCAATTAAGCAGTCATAAGAGCCTAAAGGCAGAATATTCAATTCAGCCTTAATGCTCAATCCACTCATGTCAACGGAACATGACTTAATCAACTCAGTGACCTTCCTCTTGGTTCCTGTAGCCAACTACACTAACCAAGACTTTTCATGTTTTCTTCTTGATAAATGCAAACTTTCCACCACCCTAGGATCTACATAACTATGGCTAGCCCCTGAATCAATTAAAATAATAAATGGTCGGTTGTTAATCATACCTTCTACTTCAACCATGTGCGATTGAATTTCAGCTTTCTTGTTGTCCAGGTCTGCGTAGATCCTTGGCATTCTACTGCCCATATCCTCCACTGTTTCAACTTGCTGAACATTGTCGACGGTTCTCATTTTATCTTTTCTGTGAGGGCAATCTCGGTGCCTATGGTTTCCTTTACAACCCCAACACTCCATAGGTGGCGGTCTTGGCATTTTCTCACCCCCTTCAGCCTTCCTGGGCTCTCTAAAAGATGACTGTCCCTGAGGACTGTTTCTGAAAAAGGGAGGCTTGTTTCCCTTCTACCTCTGTTCCTTCTTAAACCTCTTCTGGTCATCCCAAGGCTTCTGAAAGATAGTCTTTTCTCTTTGTTGTTCATATAAGCATTTCGCCCTTCTTATTGTTTCTTCCCTAGTCTTAGGATCATCATACTGAATCTTATCACCAATGGAAGGTGGCAGTCCACTCAGATACCTTTGAATCTTGACAGCCGAATCTTTGATGAATGGAACATACTTCAGTAGTTCCAAGAAACTTCRTTCGTATTCATCAATGGTCATGCTGCCTAGCTTGAGTTCGAAGAACTCCTTCATATTTCTGTCATAGTATCTTTTAGTCAGGTATTTCTTCTCGAAATACCTCTTGAACTCCTTCCAAGTGATATCTTTCTCTCTGATGTGTTGCACTTGCACARACTGATCCCACCACATGGATGCTTTTCCTTTTAGCTGATACATMRCAATTCTTCCTTCTGCATGAGCGGAATAATTCTGCAGTTGAAAATATTTCTTCATGCCAAGCAACCATGTTTCAGCATCTTCCTCCTTCTTGTGTTCGCCATCAAATGTTGGAGGCTTGATCTTGTTCATCTCTCCTTTCAATTCATCCGCTCCAAATCTTCGGTGTTTTCTGGTAGGGGATGGACTTGAACTACTGTGTGTTTCCCTGCCAGAATGTTTTGGGGAGTGACGATAATGTCTACTACCACTCTTCGATCTTCTTCTCCTGTCAGGGGTTCTGACACTTCTTGATCTGCTTATGTCACTCTATTTTTCCAATTTCCTTTCTATTCTTTCCAGGCTCTTCAACATCTTTAAGTTGAATTCACCCTGTTGATCCCTAATCCTCATGAGCTTTCGACTATCAGCTCGGCGAGCCTGGGCATCTTTCTGTAATCTTTCAATGAGTTTCATCATATGTCCTTCCTTATCCATCTCTTTTCTGTGCCCATTGGAGTTTGATCCTTCGATTCCCAGGTTGACATCCCTTCCTTCTCTTTCTCTCTTCGAAATGGAGGCAATCCGCACCTCTTCCATTTCTATACTCAGCGTAGATTCACTGGTGTCCTGACACTCGTTGAACTCTACACACACAATGTGCAATCAATCCGAAGTTTGCCAGGCCCTTAACCTTTAAGAAAACTTACAACATTCATAAACCAACGTGAATAAGAAAAACGTTTCGATTCCATTAAGTTTTCTGAGCTTTGTTCGGCTCCGCGAATTTCGGGACTTCGAAACTTCGGGGTCTCGGTCCATGAAGATCCAACAGTTAAACCCTCGACGGTTCTTTTGTCTTTGAAATTTTTGGGACTTCTGGTTTTGGGGTGATAGCTCCCTCTTTCTTCCTACCCTCGTAACCAAAGGCACCTTTCGCAACTCGCTATCTCGCGAGTTCGTGAGTCGAGGACCCTTGAATCCTCTTCCTCCAAACGTCGATACCCAAGATGCGATACGGGTATGGCTCCCTCCTCGCTAGCCCCTGCTACATATGACCGTAGGCTAGGGCTAAGTGCTATCACTTCTTAACAAACTCGCGACTTAACGAGTTGGAGCGTTGATCCTTCGTGCTCCTCCTTTGCGAATTACGAAATCTAATTTACTTTACTCTCTGGGCCCACATAGCACAACTGTCTCCACATCCACAGTGGCATCCTCAAGAGGGTCCATGTCACCTTCAATGACGTCATCGGGTCCCACCACTCTCGCATGTCTACTCGACTCGCTGGCACGTGGTACACATCCATGCGCCCACGTCCATTCCAAGTGAAAACCAACGGTTAAACTTCTTCTCAGATCTACGACGCAATTCTTTTTCGGCGTTTCGGGGTTTCGTGCATCGGGAGTTCGTGCATCCACACATTTCGAGCTTCCGTTTGCCGAAATCCCAAAATTACGGTCTAATTCTCCACTTGATCCAACGGTCAATTCCTCTCTCACAATCTACAGTGTAGATCGCTTCTAGATTTCGCATATCACGATTTCCGTGTTCCTGCGCAACTCAAAAGGTTTTTTTTTTTTTTTAATCCCTGCGCACATTTTCCAGATCTGACGGTCACGAGGGTTCGCCTTCCCTCCCGAATAGATCCTAAGGCTCCAACACTTATGGTGTGGAGTCCTCTCTCCCTGTGGCCATATACCATACCGACTGTGGTTTCATAGCACCACTACACCTCCTTAGCTTGTAAGCATGGTCAAGTAACTCCTTGACACTCCAGAGCATTCGAAGGTCCAAAATTGGTCCTCCAGACACAATTTCTCCCTCACACCCTTGGTCCAAAGACCACTCAACTGGCCCATCTAGGCTTAGCGTCGAAACCTTGGTTCTGATACCATACTGTAACACCCCCTTTCCATATCGAGCAAACGCTACTTCGTAGAATAACAATACTCACACTTAATTATATAAACAACATGCATTTAAACAATGAAACATATTTAAACTCAGAGTAAGCCTAAGAATCACTGCTTATCATAATTTTAAAACATGACATTAGCATTAATTCATATGCACAACATAATACATGATAATTATAAATACAAAGACATGCAGAAACATATATTAAAACATCATCTGGTTCTTATCTTGGAAACAATAGTAGTTCCACCAACCAGGTACAGGCCTTCCACGAACCTCCTAGCCTTAGACCACACTGCTCATCAAGATCAGTAGTGGGTCACCCCCGAGCTGGGACTAAGCTCCACCCCAAGGCAAGTAATCCTAGGCTAGGTTGAGGTTACAGGGAAAACACAGTCACAAGGAAGGAATTCTCTCCCAGGAACCACTCATACTCACTGCCCACAGACTCTCCTTCCCCACATGCATGTTCCACCCCAGGAGTATACACCTTCTTTGTCACCTAAACATTCCTTCGGTTGCTAACCTCCCTTGCCTTGGGTTTCAACAACAGACCGGACCAGAAGTCTCTGAGCTTTGTGGCAGCTGCAGGGTTCCTTCGAGGAGTTCTCTCCTTCCTCTGTGCACTCTCTCACTTGGAGAGAGTCGCTCACAGGCCAAGCAACTTGTTCTTCCAACTTCGACCACTTCTCTCACCTTGAGAGAATGTTGTATAAACTGGCCAACAAGCCACACATAGTCCAACATTGCGTTGCCACAACAACCAACGGGGAAAAACAGACACGGGCTTTCCAACAGGCTCATCAATGACAGGATGGTCTCATGGTTATGGCTTTGGGACAGAGACTCCACGCATTGGCTCAATTTGCTTCGACAGAGGATGTATCGGCTTTCCAGAAATCAACATAGGCTTCTGATTCAGAGGATGTACGAGGTCTCTTGCAGGGGTCAGACCAGACGTACGGTTCAGAAGATCGAGTAGAATGGAGGAGGAACCCCCATCACGACTCATCTCAGCCGTTTTATCTGCATGGTCTTGGGTTGGCACTTGTCACCCATGAAACTGCATGCGTTCCTCCCATTTGAAAGTCACCTGTCATTCCCAAAAGAACTTAGGGTAAAAACATATTATGCACATGTCTTTTGGAAGAATATCAAAATATTATTCACAAGACTTAAGCCCTTAGGCTTAGGCCCTCGGTAACAATCGGATTTGTTAGGGAAGGCCAGTGGTTTTTTTAGATATTTTTTCGGTCGGGTATTTCCTTTATTTTGATAGTATGGATAAGAGTAATTCCCTAGTATTTCCTTTGGTCTTCCCAAGGAATTCTGAAAAATGCACTGGGACTTTGATTTCTGTCTTTTTTTATGGTTTTGATCGGGTAGACCAAGCGATGACCTATTCACTCATGGGCTCAATAAACTTATCCCAAGAGATATACATTCTCACTACGTCCCAAGGGGCCAACCACCCCAATATGTAGGTTATAACTTCTTTTGAATTCCTCGTTCAATGGTTAATAATAGCACACAACAATCCAATAGCAGACAACAATCTTGGTGAATCACAACACGAGATGGAATAGGTCGAAATCACCACAAACAGAACAATATCACATGCATGTTTTTGGTTCTATCGGGGCCAAGCCACAATGAATGGAATTTGATATATGTTGGGCAATCAACAAGAAGAACTATCCCACCCTAGAAGAAGAGTGGGATCACTACGGTTGAATCCCTTGGATATGGGTATGTTTCTTCTGTTTCAACTCATCCCAAGAGATATCGTTCAGTGGAATATATAGAAAAATATATTGATATATTTATGAATTTGTATTGGGGGAGAGGTCAAGCGAACGAAGTGAGACCATACCATTGTTGTGAGACCACGTAGGGCTTTCTTTCTAGTATTAGTATTAGGGCATTCTAGTCTTAGTATTGTATGCTTCACCGGAATAAGGGTAGTATGCGAGGGCCAATTGATGAGCCAGTGCCCACGATTTCCATTCAACACTAACCCCTCTGCAACCAACATATATACATATATAATCTAATCTAATTGATGATTGGATTCACACGTACAACTGCTTCAATACAATATATTAGGAGGGCTTCTTAAGCTCGGAGCCTGTGTAGGCCTTTTAGGCCGGAGCCGCCCCATCCTTTTCATATCTCTCTTTCTTGGATTCCGCCTTCTCACGCGCCTGATTCTTCCTATTCTTCATGGAATTCCTCTTTAGGATCATTCCATTCCTGCCCTTTTATATATACCATCTTCCCAATCCCTTCAACCAATTCTATCTCTATGTGTCCATTCTTCTTCACTCTCACGTCTATTTACCTCCGCCCTTTTCGCCACCCGGATCAGTCTATTCACCCTATTGATTAATTATATTTCTTCAATTAAGCAAATCTTTATTTACTGGAGTTAGGTGCAAAGTCGATTTCCCAACAAAAACTTATTTTCTTTCAAATTACCCTCAATTAGCTATAAGGGCCCTATTTCCTAAAATCTAAGTACTATCTCCTGGTGTGAATGAGGCATAAAATACCTATTACCTTTCACCTTCCCCTACTTCGAGTTTGTCTCTAAGGCATATAGGCAGTCCCAGAGATCATTACATAGGGTTTCAAAGTATTCTCGAGCTATAAGCCCAAGGAAGGAATGCCTAGTAAGGAGTAGATCCCACCCAGTATGTAACACCTCTGAGACCACTTTCCCTATAGATCCACTTACTTAGCTCACTAGTAAGAACAAAACTATTAAGTGTCACTTGGGTACTTAATGTCATTTTTCGATCATGAAACAGAACAAACAGTTGCCAACTGATAGTCTTATAACTCTCGGATGTTCTCCCCCCTTAGCCCCAGTTCTCTTACCCTACACAGCTCACGTAATAGGAAGAGAATGCGGTGAGTTCCGCACCTATGCTTAAGGTCTTGTACAATCTACCCTAAAAGGCTTACCATGAGTGCCTAGTAACTACAATCTCCTAGGAAACAAGCCTTAGCATGACGGCTTAGAAAGGTCCGCTATAGGTTAATCAGCTTGCTCTTAGGAGATTCGACTTATCCCTCCCCTCAATACATAGCCCTATAGATCCTTACTTTAATAATCTGGATGGACAAGTACTATAGAAAATTTATACCCTCTATGTTACATTGGTATCCATCTTGGTCATTCAATCGAAGGGATAACCTGACAAGACAAGTCACATACTACTATTA
>ML823030.1:82373-96711 GCA_009831015.1 Picea engelmannii
GGAGGCATGAGAGAAAAAGAGAAAGGTACATTCAAAGTTTGCAAATATGTACAAAAGTGCAAATTAATTTTGAAGGGAACTACATTTTGTTGAGATTAGGCATCACAATGTCAAGGAGGAGGCTCCCTCTAGGAGATAATATCGCCTAGTTTCCTCTCTAATTTTTTTTGGGTAAAAGTGATTGGCATGTTGATAGGCAATGGTAATTAGAATAGAAGAGTAAAGATGTTGGAACTGCATTTTGTTAAGATTAGGCATCACAATGTCAAGGAGGAGGCTCCCTCTAGGAGATAATATCGCCTAGTTTTCTCTCTATTTTTTTGGGGGGTAAAAGTTATTGGCATTTTGCAAAATCAAAGGTTTGATGTCCTAGTTTCCTCTCTATCTTCTAGGTAAAAGTTATTGACATGTTGCAAAATTAAATATTGGCAATGGTAATTAGAATAAAAGAGTAAAGATGTTGATTTAGGGTCATGACATGATTCAGTGTCAACGAGCTTAGTTTATAGTTGAGCATTAGTGAGGAACCTAGAAGCTTTGTTCCAAGCGTTAGCAAGTAGACTTGTCTCAATATCTAAACTATTATTCTCAACTCCGAAGTGTTAGTAAAATGACCTCCTACTACATATTTTGATTTCAGTGTTTCATAGATGCTTTATATCTATTTGAGATAACATAATAACTACTTTCTTTGGATTAATGGTTCCTAGATTTCATGCCAACTTACCTATAGACGATGATGCCTCTATGATTATTGGCCAATTCCATCCCTTGCTCATTCTTATGTGCTATTAAAGGTTGTCAATTGGGGTTGTTGAATCAAGCTTCAAAAGATTCCACTTGACCAAATCTTGAAGAAATATAGGTAGGAAAGGCCCTAACCTACATCAATTCACATAGACCCCGAAAGGATTAAGGCCATAGCTCAACTCCCACTACCCCATAACAAGAAATCTATGTAGTCCTTTTTAGGGAAAATCAACTTTGTGAGGAAATTCACTCCTGACTTCGCCGAAATCATCAAACCCTTACAAAAGATGATCTGTAAGAATGTTGAATTTAAGTGGGATGATGAGTGAAAATATGCCTTCGGTAATATCAAAACTTCCATATCCCGAGCCCCGGTGTTGCGAAGTCCCGATTTCAATAGAGACTTTTTCCTCTATACTTTCACCTCTGACCAATCGCTAGTTGCGGTTTTGACTCAGAAGAATGATGACAACAATGAAGCCCCAGTTTCATTTATGAGCACTAATCTTCAAGGAGCTGAGCTTAACCACCCTACTATAGAAAAATAGACTTACGCGATGTATAAGGAAATAAATCATTTTAGATCTTAGATCCTCAAGAATAATACTAAAGTGATTGTGCCACACCCTGCAGTCTGATCCTTGTTTACCCAACAAGAAATGGGGGAAAGAAGAGGGAACTGGATGGCAGTAGTCCAAGACTTCGATCTAGATATAAAATCGGTCAAGCTAGTGAAAGGAAAAGGGTTATGCAAGCTCGCAACCGAAGCACAAGATCAAGTAAATTAAGATTTTGGATGGGAAAACGAGATGGCACTATGGTGTGGCGAAGTATCATACACCTCCCCGGGACTAGACTCTTGGTATAAGGATTTAACTTATCTTCTGTATCACGGGACTTGTCCCGAAAATATGAACCCTAGGGAAAGAAGAGCCCTCAAGTTGAAATCTACCCAATATCGCCTCATAAATTCAATACTCTTCCAGATCAATTACGATGGGGTACTATTAAGATGTCTCGAACGCGAGGACGCAGGAAAAGTGCTGAAGGAACTCCATGATGGCCCCACCGGGGGACATTTCGCTGGAAACACCGCCGCTCATAAAATTCTGAGAGCCAGCTATTATTGGTCCACCTTGTTCAAAGACGCTCATGCTTACGCTAGGAACTACAAGACCTGTCAAGTAAGCGCTAGAAAAGAGAAAAGAGAGGCAGTCCCACTTCAACCCGTGACTGTCTCTAGGCCTTTTGAGCAATGGGGGTTAGATATAATAGGGGAAATTCCCCCGAGCTCTTCAAAACTACACAAGTATATTCTTACTACCACCAACTATTTCACAAAATGGGCAGAGGCCATCCCTCTGACTCATGTAAATGAGAARGTAGTAATCCAATTTATAAAACAACAACTGATCACAAGGTTTGGTTTCCCCTCTGTTCTGGTCTTTGATAATGCAGCTTACTTCTCTTCTACCCTATTGACAGAGTTTGCTCTGGACAAAGGAATCRTAATTTAGTACTCTGCAAATTATTACCCTCAGGGAAACGGTGTGGCRRAATCAACAAATAAAAATYTGGYAAGGATATTAAAGAAGATGGTTGCAGATAACCAAAGAAATTGGCATAATCTACTTAATAATKCTCTATGGGMCGATAGGGTCACACCAAAAGAAKCTATAGGAAATKCCCCATATTTTCTGGTTTACGGGCAAGAAKCCATCCTCCCAAATGGGCCCTATCTTCCATCTCTTCAACTAGACCAAGGTTCCAACGAAGAACCCTCATCGGCCATACAACAAAGAATCAACACTTTTCTCATGTTGGAAGAAGAAAGAGAAAAGGCTAAGTCAAAATTCCTAGCCCACCAACAAATAGTAAAAAGATGGTTCGATAACCATAAGGCTAAGGAAAATAAATTTGAAGTAGGAGACTTATTCCTGAAGTGGGATAGGGCAAATGAACCAAAAGGGAAACATTCCAAGTTTCAGAGCCTATGGCTTAAGCCTTTCCAAGTGGCCAAGAAAATCAGGGTAGGTACTTATTGGTTGCAAAATCCGAGGGGGGAACCTGATGCCCTCCCTGTAAATGGCCAAGACCTAAAACAATACTTTCAATAAATAAAAATAAAATAGTATATCTATCTATCTATATATATATATATATATATATATATATATATATATATATATATATATATAACATAATTGAAATAATTCTTACTAGGTTTGATTGTAACATGAAATGAATATACCAACAGTTGAATGAGTTGAGGAAAAAAACAATAACCAGCTACGAGATTTTTGACCTAGCTATGGCTTCCACACAGAGATCGATCAGGGCCGACCATGGCCGCTCCCGTGGGTAGGGAGCCTAGTGCCCCTCCTCCTCATGGCATCGCCTTTCACAAGCTTTTGACTGCTCACGGCAAGAAGTCTTTTCCCTCGACACCACCCAGTTTTGTAAAACGGCTAGAGACGATACCTGAAATCAACTTGCCTCCGGATCAACCAATGCGAGTTGCAGTCTCCCTAGCAAATCGTGGGCTAGTTGGACAGTTCATGGGGCTTTGGCCCTCCACCAAAACCACCGATAACTGTATACAAAGGAACTGGAGACCGTTAATACATAAGAGCGTTACTTGTTATGCGGTGGGCAGAGGCTACTACATCTTCGAATTCATCTCAGAAGCAGATCGAGACCTGATCTTTAGAAACAGGCCCTATTTCATGGGCCCCCAAGGTATCTACTTGAACTGATGGCACCCGAGATTTGATCCAGAATCAGAGGTCCCCAAGGAAGTCCCAGTGTGGTTCAGACTCCCAAATCTACCAATCCACTGCTGGAACAACTCCTCGCTTCAAGCAATCGGGAATGGGCTTGGAAACTACATAGATAAGGCGGATCCAAAAGATCAATACTCTTGTGCTCGCATTTGTGTGGAAGTGAATCTAGAGTTTGGGCTCCCAGAGGCAATCAAACTGAAGGTAGGAGAGTGGAAACACTTCAAAAAATTTGACTAAGAACAATTTTCGTTCAAATGCAGGGGATGCCATGAGTACGGACATTTTCAGAGGAAGTGCCCTAAAGAACCTAGCATGGCTAAAGACACAAATGATGGATGGCAACAGGTGGGAAGAGAAAGATCCCACACAAAGACAAAAGGCCCAAGATCGGAGAAGATGGCCCAGGCACATCAAGCGGAGCTTGAACCCAACAGAGATACAAGGAACAGTGGTATGGAAACCGAATTAGAAAGGGCAAATGAAGCAACAGAAGTAGCGACGCAGCAAATCCCTGCAAAGGAGTCAGAACAACGAAGAACAAACCCGGAACAAGTGGAAATCTCAAATCAAGAGAAGGAAAAGGACCAAGGACAAGACCCCAAAGAACCAGGAAAATATCAAGTGATGGAGGAAGGCGAGATCTCCTTAGGCAGCAGCAGTGAGGAAGATAACAACACCGACCTCACCCCAAAAAAACCAAGAAGAGGTAGGAAAACCAAAAAAGTGGAGCGAGAAAAAGAGACTTGCAAAGATGTACTTAATGGATCGCAACCAACCATCAAACAACTGATAAACGTCAGACAAACAAGGAAGAAGTCCAAGGCCTTCCAAGGAGGCCACAACTCCCCCTCAGGTAACCAATGAAATTTGTTTCTTGGAATTGCAGAGGTTTTGTAAGTAAGACCAAGGAAGAGGCACTAAAAAACATCATCAAAACCTCCAACACCGAGATCTTGCTGATTCAAGAAACTAAGATGGAAGGACAAGACTTCCTCATAAAATCCAAAGCAAGATGGAACAACAGTAGCGGTATAGTAGAAAGTGCCAGAGGTGCTTCGAGAGGTCTGGGCATGCTCTGGAACTAAAAAAAGTACGACCTAATCATGCATGAAACACGCAAAAACTGGATCTTCACCAGTCTGCTTCATTTGGAAACAGGGAGACAGGTAAGCCTCTTTAACCTCTATGTACCTGTCCCCCTTGAAGACAAAAAATCCTATTGGGAGACCTTAAGGGATTTTCTGCAACAAAATGTTCCGGAAAACATCATGCTCGGAGGGGGATCTGAATCTAACCCTCACAGTGAATGAGAAAAAAGGAGGATCAATCGTTCGAGACCAAGCAAGGGAATGGGTAGAGGACCTAATGTCTACCTAGGAATTGGAGGATATAAAGCCAGTGAAAGGGAAATACACCTGGTCAAATAAGAGGGTGGGGCCAGGGCATATCATAGCTAGGCTGGACATATTCCTAGTCCAAAGTTCCTTCCTAGTTATGGGACTTAATCTTGAGTCTACTATTCTCCCGCACAGTGTGTCAGATCACAAGCCAATTACCCTAAGCCTAACCACCAACAAAAATCTGGGCCCAATCCCCTTCTGTTTCAATCCAAGGTGGATCCAGGAGGAAAGCTACTCCACCTTGGTTGCTAGAATCTGGAATGGTACAGTAATAGGCTCCCCCTTCTTCGTGTGGGAAGAAAATCTCAGAAGGTTAAAAAAAGATTTAAAATCTTGGGCCAAAACCCTTTCAATTCCCATAGTTGATCGCCAAGAAGCATAAAGACAGTTAGAAGCTCATCAGATCGAATTGGAACGCGTGGACCCTTCATAGGAAATCATGCAGCAAGAGGCAAAGCTGCAAAAAATTTAGCACCAAGCTTGTAGAGAGGAAGAAAGATACTGGCAGAAAAAGTCGAGGTGCCTTTGGCTTGAAGCAGTGGACAAGAATACTAATTTATTTCATAAGCAAGCGGAGGCCTGGAAGCAGTTCAAATCAGTAACTAAAATTCACACTTAGGATCAGATCATAACGGATTTTGAGGGCATCAAAGAGGCAGCGGTGCAAGCCTTCAAATCACTCTACACAAAGTCCCATCAAGCTGCAAGCGACCCAACTTCCTATCCTCTGGACTTGATACAAGAGTGTGTTCATGAAGATATCAATATCAAGTTAACCAAGGAAATAGATCAGCAAGAAATCAAAGAGGCTCTAGATCAACTGCACCCGGACAAAGCTCCAGGACCAGGCGGCTTTACAGCCAGATTTGATCAAAATAGTTGGAACATCATCAAGACGGATCTCGCCAAACTCATCAAGAAATCCCAATCCTGCGCCAGAATTGAAGGAGGAACAAACTCATCCTTCTTAGCACTGACCCCAAAGGAAAGAGGAGCGTCCAACTTTGACAGGCTCCACCCTATCTCCCTCTGCAATACCAGCTATAAAATCCTTACCAAAATCATAGCGAATAGACTAAAAAACTTTATTCCTGCCATCATTCCTGAAAATCAAGGGGGTTTTATTAAAGGTAGGCATATAATGGATAATATCTTCCTGGTCCAAGAGCCCTCCACTAAAGTCTCCTATGGAAAGACAAAGGTATGATAGTCAAGCTCGACTTAGCAAATGCGTTTGACAGGGTAAGGCATAATTTTCTGTTTCAAGTGATGGAGAGATTTGGTTTTTCCCCTTCCTTCATTAACTGGATCAAATCTTGTATCTCCGGGCCCTGTATTGCACCATTGGTAAACGAACGAGCCACTAAGTTATTCCAAGCAACCAGAGGTCTCCGTCAAGTTTGCCCCCTTTCCCCTCTCCTCTATGCTCTCCAAGCTTCTATCCTCAGTCTCCAGCTCGATCACGGGCAAAGGCATCTTAACCTCTCCGGACTACGAATTACAAACGGGGTAAAGGACATCAACCATGCCCAATTCGCAGACGATACACTGCTTCTTGGAGGCGCTATCTTAGCAACAACTAAGAAGTTCAAGAAGGAGCTAGACATCTATTCAGACATCTTAGGCAACATGATCAGCTTGGCCAAGAGAAAAATCTATGGGTGGAACATCACTCCAAGAGAAATGCATGAAATCTCAAAAATCCTTGGAATAGAAGGCAGCACCATCTGGGAAGAGTTTAAATATTTGGGAGTCCCTCTCATCAAATCCAATACAAAAGCTACACACTGGAATCATATGATAGAGAGGATCAAAAATAGAATCCACTCTTGGGAGCTAACTGGATGAACATAGCAGGCAAAGTAGTTCTCATTAAAGCAGTGCTGGCCACTATTCCAATTTATCAAAGCACTCTCTTGTTGGCACCTAGATCTGTAATATAGAAAATAGAAGCGTTGATAAGACATTTTCTTTGCGAAGGAGGAAAGCAAATGGGAAGGAAGCTACATCTCATCAGTTGGGGGAAAATTTCAAAACCTTATCTTGAAGGGGGCCTCCAGCTCAAGGACCTCCATACGCAAAACTTGGCCCTGGGGGCAAAAATCTTATGGAATATATTCTTAGGGAAATCCAATTGGAGCAAAAGAGCCCTCTGGAAAAAATATTTTCGAGGATCTAGGAAAAAATGTCTAGGGAATCCAACCAAATTGGGGAAGGGCTCTCCAATCTTCAGCCTTTGCCAGAAGGTGTTGCAAACATTCTGTATGCAAATCACTTGGATCCCAGGAAATGGGAAAGATATCAGCATCTGGGAGGACTCAGTCCTAGGTGAAGCAACTCTCTTAATAAGGCAAGATCTAAGGCATCTCAGAGACTGGATGCATACCAACAGACTACACAAGCTGTGGGACATCTCGGCCTGGAGAAATGATGAAAATATCTCTTGGTCCAAGTGGGAAATTGAAAATCTACCCCAAGAGTTGGAAGAAGAATGGACCAACTTAAAGAATTTATTGCAAGGGAAAACCCCCCTATGTGAAAAAAGAAAAGACAAGATAGGTTGGGGCCTCGGTGCAGGGCCTTACACCACAATTGCAGGTTACTCCTAGCTTGCCTCAACCCCCCATGTTCCCCCAGACCTTGTATTATGGAAGGCAATTTGGACAGCTAAATCCCTCCTGAAAATAGATATGTTTGTTTGGACAATGGCTCAGAAGGGTGTTCTCTCGGAAGAAAACCTTAGGAAAAGAGGGTGGGAAGGACCCTCTAGATGTCCTCTATGACTTCAGGAAGAGGAATCGATGAATCACTTGTTGTTGGTCTGCCCTTTTGCCAATGAGGTTCGGCAGCTAGCCCTTGGGCTAGGGGATTTGACCCCTAACCTCCCGCAGGAAATCCATCTTCTGCTCTCGAATTGGTAGGCTCTTTGTCCGTTCAGAACAACCAATCAAGGTCACCTCTTAGCACTTTGGAGAACGATTCCAGAATTCATCCTTTGGAAGTTATGGCTTGAAAGGAATAACTGTCTATTCAGAGAAGAAAAGAGAACCCCGACCCAGGTAGCTTCAAGAATAAAATCTCTCTTCAGTGAGAGTGTGCCTTACTTTATAAAGGCTTCAAACCTGAGGCCCCTAGGACAAGAAGAAGAGGGATGGCTTAGGCATATTGATCTCCAAAACACTTCAGCAATTGGTCGTTCAAACTCCCCAATCTTTAGCTGGGAGCTAAGAATGGATAAGATCAAACTGGAAGAGTGGAAAAATTCCATGAATTCCAACTTTATTTCATTTGATGGAGCTTCAAAAGGAAATATGGGAGAGGCAGGGGGAGGAGGGATAATCAGTAATCCCATTGGAAATATCATCCTCAGATATGCCTAGGGATTAGGCATCGATTCCAATAACAAGGCAAAATCCCTTGCCCTCTGGCAAGGACTCACTCAAGCTTTAATCCTAAATTTACAAGATTTGATAGTGGTGGGAGACTCAAAGATAATAATCCAAGCCTTAAACCAGAACACCAGAGTGGCCAATGGACAACTTCAACACGTTATAGACAAAATCAACTTACTCTGGAGACAATTCCACTCTATCCAACTGTTCCACGTCCTGAGAGGGAACAACACTCAGGCGGATGAAGAAGCCAATGTGGGATCTCGTTTGGAGAAAGGTTACATGTGCCTCAACGAAGTTATAGTCAAAAGGAGAATCCCGTAAGTCTTCAAAATGGGTTGACAACGCAAGTGGACACAGGACAAGATGGGGGAGCAGGAGACAAGACAAAAATATCTCAGCAAGATCGCACGACTTTCAGAAATGAGGGAGGACACCATCATTAGGCTGGAGAATAAAAATCCTCAGCCCATACCACCGAGCAGTGAATCATGCAGTGCAAGGAGCCTAAGGAGGTGTTATTTAACAAAGGCAGGAGGAAGGGGGCCCAACAGAGGTAGAGGGACAACGCGTAGCGAGGGCAAGACGAAGTAGCAAAGGGAGAAGACCAGGGAGTTGTGGAGAGCCAACAGATTTGCAAACGAGGGAACTCGATGGCATCAAGCTCGGGAAACAAACCATCCATGGAGGAAAGAATTACAGTGCTGGAAGAGGATGTGCAGAAGTTGTGCGGTCTGTTGATCAACCTAGAGGATTTTTGCAGAACCTAGATAGCGAGGCAGGAAGAAGAATGGAGGTACTTGAGAATGATATTCTCTACACAAGGTCAGGACTAAGCGAAGAGTTGTGGAAGCTGAGGAAAGACATGGAGAATCCAAAGAATGAACACGAAGAGAGAGTGAGGAGCTTGGAGCAACAAATGGAGCAGTTGAACAAGGAATGGAAGGATGAAAGAGAGCAACCCAAGGGAAAAGGCACAGAGTAACCATAAAGCACTTCCAAAAGCAGGATATATTTCTTCATGGCATTTTGTAACAACCATTCAAGGCATCTAAGTGTTTGTTAGTGTTTAGAAGATGTAGTCTCTATAGTATTGTTACTCTATGTACCTCTGGTCTCTGGACTATGTAACTCTTGTAACTTTGAACTCTATGTAACCGCACCAGTGGCTTGCTGTTGTCTTTTAATACAAATCCCATTAACCGTTTCTGTCAAAAAATAAATAATAATAAATATAATATATGTATATATGAATAAATATGTGTGCTTTATGTTCTATGTGGAATTATTACCCTTAGGGAAACAAAGGGGAGCTAGAGATTCTGCATTCGCCCAGTAAATCGCCATTTGTTGAGCACTCAACACACCCTAAAAAATTCTATGACCTTTTCCTTTTTTGGGTACCACTCGATCCTCTGCATTGCCTATTTTCACTTCAATATTAAACTGATGCCTTCGCTTATCTTTTATGTCTCATGATTGAATCGATTGAAGTTTGCTTGAACGTACAACAAAGAACCTTCTTAACTCTGAAAGAAACTTAACAACTAATCAAGGAATCGACGATCGAAAAGTTTTCCCCAACTCCCTTAGGAAGTTTGGCATTGGTAGAGGTAAAAGGTGAAGGAAATCGCTTGAGATTTTGAAATAGCCAAGCGTCGATCTCCATCGGCATCGGCCAGTGAAAGCCTTTCTTTTCTGCGAATAAGCCTCGGCAAGGACTGTGTCGAAGACCGATCCATTCGGCTTCGGCAGATAAATATAACAGTAAGCACCGCGCAAATTAAAAGTGACATTGCCTACCCCCCATACAATTTTGGCGTCAAAAAAGTTACGACGTGTTAACCCGCAAAGAAAACCATGCATTAATTTTACTTTTCCCGATGCCATCCAAGCATAGACAACCATTGTACCTAACCCGTTATGTGATTTCAATGTGTATGAAGTCCCCAAGTTCATTTCCTACCCGCTAGTTAGGTGCTCTCTTTATGTTTAGATATTTTTAATGACCCCCGGTTAATAACACCACGTTAATATCAATCGATATCAGAATTTTTAACAGAGAACACATCAACGAATTTACAAATGCAATGATAACAATTATAAAATCTCATGATGAGCACGAACAAATTTAAATAAGAAGACACGTTTAATTCACATATGAAAGGAGCATGATACATTCAAAACACTTTCAAATTCTTCATACAAACAAAACTCCCGCCAGACTTAGTTTACATACAAGTAGATAACCCCTACGACTCGTCTAACTGGCCCGGTCGCAGTAAGAATATAAAACCCTTACAAAAGAGAAAAAAATGTCAAGTGTCACTTCCGGGGACGCAAGGCAAGAAACTTCCCACTATGTATCTCCTGTGCGTTGGTCGTCTCTCAGACTATCCTTTACACCTTGTAATGTCTTCTGCTTCTCTTTCACTGTCATCCTCCGCGCCTCATGTAATTGTACAATTGTATCTTGCGCTTATCGAAGCCATCTCTGGAGGAAAACTGCGCTACCTTCGCGACCCTGCGACATCGATACCTCTCGTTTCTTCGCCACCATTTGGCTCTGTAACTCTCTATTCTCTTGGTAGAGTTCAACTATTGCAAGTTGGGCACGCTCTAATTGCTGAGCGGGACTCTCGACGGGAGAACCTGGTGCTTTTTCCCTTTCCTTTCGTCTCTCGCTTCCTCTACTAGTAGTCCGGCTCCGACCAGTTGGTAAGCATCGCATACCCCTCAGGGGCTGGACATACACTCAGCTCGGCTGGGAGGCGGTCCTCCTCTCCTTTTCCCATATCTTTCCTAGGCCTTCCTCTTCTCCGTGGTTTCCTCTCCTGAGAAGCCACGTTAATTAGCATACCTCTCTCAGACATACCTTTTTCAACCCCAATCTTCATTGAGAATACCGACACCATCTCCAAGCAAGAGCCTGTACCTCTTGTTGGAGTTTCAAGGACATGGGAAGCTAATAATAAAGAGTCTCAGGCACGCTGGGGCTCGAACCTGGCACTCCGGCTACCTCGCAGACCCCGTCCCGTGTTTGAAGGGGATCCCATAATGAAACAACGTAGGGAATCATGCGTCTACATGTGATGAAGGAATACTACGTGGGACTTCGCCAAGATAAACTCGCCAAGCCAGAATTCTAGAGAATATAAGCTCGACATATGCGTAGAATTCCCCACATAACTCCCAAAATTTATAGAGAAACGAAGGAGAAAAATAGAGCGTGCCAATAAAACACTTGCACCTCGCGACATGATGTTTTGAAGACTCGACGCACCACAACTGCTCGACGGATGCAATCCCGAACATGTAAATGTCACTGATTAGAGTTACAGGGAACGTGCGGTACGATCCTTCTGATCTTTTTAAACTTCCAAATATCCATTATTGACGAATGATGTTTGACACGCTTGATGATACAGATTCTGGAGGAATTTAACGACTTTATTTTTACAACATCCAACCTTTTGGGAGCATACACATGCGCGATCGTCTTCGACATATCCTTTCATCCCCAAGGGTCAAGTGATCACTATGGCAATTCAGATGCTCGTGTCTGCCGTACTTGATTTTCCACTCTATGGAACACCGACATAATTGATTTAAACCAAAGAGGAGCAGTGGATCATCACAAGTCATTCGAAGGAGCGACTAGGGTCATGTAAGTATTGAACAACTGAGACTGGTGAGCTATATATGTACGCGTTGTCTTTTCGGTTTTTTTATGACTTAGCATAGGTTTCTTAATCGCTAAACTTCCTCTACCTTGATTGCAAGAAAAATCCTCCTGACTATCGAATAGAGCTCGTCCCGTGGCCTCGCCGAAGAACTTGAAAGAAACACCGAAGTTGAATCGTCGGAACAATGAAGGATTTTGAGCTCCCCAAGTTCGGCACCCCCAATAACTTTATCGACCTGAGTGAGGTGGTCAAGTTGTACGTCGAACAAGACTCGCTATGGATCGAAGAGTTCGCGAAGATAACTGATGCAAGGCTAGGGAAAGTGCAACAATTCGCAGAACATCCGATCAGAGCCTGAACCATGCTTCAACAATTGAACTTCAGTCTAGAAAAAAAATGGGTCCATGCAATGAACATCAGAGGGATATATGCGGCTCCAATGGAACAACACAAATTTTCATGGGCCAATACTTGTGAAGAACTCTTTATCAGTTGGTCTGAATATGAAAGAAGTCACCCTTTCCAAGAAATATCTCGGCTGGATTGTTAAGGAAACTATTTGATGATAACGCCACGTGGCGATTTTTGTTTGGCTCAAATTATATTTAGCCGTTAATTACAGTTAAACTTTATATTATAAATAGAGACATCGACCAATGAACAAGGGTCGATGGTTGTTGTAAGAACTCTTTTTTTTTTTGGTTTTTAAGAATTGTTTTGAGACTGCTATGAATAGAAAAGTCCTTCTGGACCAAAGACAAGCTATTTTCATGAGATGTATATGATTGGACTTGGAGAAGAATTACTTTCGATCTTGTTCCATGAATGATGCAGTAATGAGTAAGAGAAATCAATTCTGTTGTCAAGTTATCTGGTGCAATGTCTTAATGTTCTTTGCTTTAATGATGAAGATAAATCGTTGTGTTATCATGTGATGAATGTTATGGTAGATGAATTATTTTGCTTGCCATCATCTTTTTACATATGTGTTTTCTTTCTGATAGTTAGTTTCTCATACAGTAATTGGATGCTCATCTGGTTAATGTATTAGTACTAGGCCTATGGCATAGAATTACTGTCTGCATGTTTAAGTAGTGGGTTATCCCAAGCTCAACCTATTCCTAGTAGTTAAAACTTAATCTTGTTATTTGTAAAGTTGTTTTATCCTGGCTTGCATCTCTCAGACTAGTCCCACCTCAAGAGAAAATATAGAGAAGAACAGTCCTAACTGAAGGGAGAGCCTTCACAAGAAAACATAAAGCCCATTTGTAAATTGGTTAGATCAAAAGATCTGGAGAACCATTCCATCTTTAAACGTTGCAGAGTCTAATTGGGGCTTGATGGTGGGTTCGGCTCCTACTGTTGAGTCTAGGGACTTAAGTCCCATCAACAGGTCTTTCTCAAGTTACCAACAAAAGGCACCGAAGTAGTCTAGAGCACTGGGATTTTCATCTTCCTGGGAGGGAATAAGTCTCACCTGAAGCGCAACCGAGACAAGAAAGAGAGGGAAGGGTAAGGAGAATACTTGGATAAATATCTGACGTATCAAGATTCATGTTAGTCTTGCGCAAGATAGATTAAGCTTGTAGCAGTTCTGAACATATCCTAACTAAGAATAAAGAAACAGAGATGGATCCCCATTCACACGAAATTAATTAAGCATATCAGACACAAAACATAATATAGAATAACATTCAATACATTCAAAAGACTAGATACACATGATATATTCAAAATTTGGGTCTCCACTTGTATTAGCATACCAGGTTCTTCTCACATCTTGAGTCACATATACAAGTAATCAGAGGATACTCCCCAACAAGTATGAGACAAGGTTATCTTAGTCCCTTTCTCTTTCCAACTCTACAATATTACAAAATTCTATTACATTGATAGTCTGGTTCTTACCCAGATCTCAAGATTCAGCTAAGCTAACAACATGAATTATAATAAAAATGACTCTAGCAACAATAAAAACAACCCCAGCCTTTCATTAACAACCTCATTACAATCATATCGATCTAATATATATAATTTGATCTAGGTTTGTTGGTTGAGAACCTGAGGTTTCTCTCTTCTTCTTGATTTCGTTGCAACTTCTTTCTTCAAAATTGATGTTGTGTTGTCCTTCCAACCGCTTCCTATTTCTTCCTTTACTCCGTTGTCTAGTTCCTTATTAGCTTTTGCAACTTCTATTCACCAAAATGAAGCTGCAACATAACTTGTGCAACTTCTATTCATCAAAACGAAGGGCCCAACACCTTTCTTCATATCACTAGTACTAAATGAACTCATCATGCATAATTGCATGCTTGACTTAGGTGCTT
>ML823030.1:110932-127089 GCA_009831015.1 Picea engelmannii
GGGTTTCTTGTGTGCATTTTTTAAAATTTAATTTGAATTGATCTTGTAAAGGGGAAAAGTAAGGGTTTTTGACCCCTTACTTTGTGGTTTACCCTAAAGTTAAGTGGACAAACACTTTTTAGAGGATTTGTATAAATAAGGATCATTTCTATTTCATTTTTATCATAACTCTCCCATTGTGAGAGGCCTACTTGGCTCAAATTTGCACCCCTCTTGGGAAAATTCACTATTTCTCTCTCTTCTAATATGGTTTATATCTTGTCTACATGAAGTGAAATGGTGTGCTACTCTTGGAGGCTCTTTCTCTTGCTTTGGTGATGAAAATTGCTTTTGTTGTGGCATTTCTTGGAATTGGTAAGGAAAATTTACACTTTGTTAGGTTTCTTTCTTGTTCCATGGTTTTTATTGGCTAGATTATTGGAGGAGTATAAGGGCATACACCCTCCACCAAGTTTTTGTCATTATTGTTTGTTGAAAAGGCTATTGCAAAGGTTGCTAGGAGGAGTAAAAGGGTTTACACCCTTCTAGAATTTATCTTGTTAGGGTTGCTATCTGAAGGAAGTAAAAGGGATTACACCCCTTGATATCTACTAGGCCTAACCTAATACAAGAAGACTCCATAACCCTTTTGACAAGGCACTAATCATTTATTACACTGTAGAAACAAAATTACTTGCATTGGTAAACATGATTTTGGGAGATATTGATCTTGTTCAAGTTGGAATTTTTTCTTGATGCTTTAAGCTTGCTAAAGCCTCTAGGGCATCTAGATTGGTCAAGTGGATTTTGAGCTATAGATAACTAAAAGCTACAACCACTAGGGATACAACAAATCATCTTATATTTTGATCTTAACTTGCATTTTAACCATGGAAATTTGCTAGTAAACCATTATTATCATTCTATTGCTAATTGGTGAACTTTTTGTCAGATTACTTGCTTGTTTTCGTAGTTAGAAATTGCTGCTGTAGAAAATATTTGCTACAACCACTTGGCTGTTACAAACATACTCTAAAAACATCATATAACAACCCTCTAAAGCCACTAAAGCTTGTGCTAAAGTATTGGGGATTAAACTACAAATTTTATGCTTCATTTCCCAACAAATATTTGATGCTTTAAGTGGTTAAATCTGCAATAATTAGTATTTTCCTTTCTGATATATACTCTTGTTTACTATTGTAATTAGGGACACCAAGTTTAACTTGCTTGTCCACTTAAGTTTGAGCTTGCAGACTTGTCTCTTCTTGTGTCTCAGGCATGTATAACTATCTTCTGCAAGTACTCAAGCATTTGGCAACCATAAACCGTCTCCAAGACTCGTTTCCAAGCCATCCTCCACTTTGTACTTTGACCTATAGGGGTATCACTTCCATAGTCTCTCTTTCCATCTCATTTCCCCCCTAGGGTCACCCAAGATTACCCCCTTATGTTTGTTTTCTCCTTCACTAAAGCGAGGGGAGGGTTTATCTAAGGTGACAGTGGGTAGACTCTCCCACCATTATCATCATCCCATGGATTGGGTCGGGCTTTTCCCAACCTACAGTTTGTGTGTTAACAATGTCAACTATCTATAAATTAGCATTTGATTTGTGTATACCTAAAAAAATTGAATTGTAATATCATTTTGGTGAAACGTGTTATAACAATATTCCATCGTCGGTCGTGATCCCTTATAATTTAGTATTGATATTGGTAGGAAGAGTGAAGGGATATGGTGAAAGCCAAATATATGGGAGGTTTCCCATAGTATAATTGTTATAACCCTAATTTGCACCGAACATGCTTACCTGACATCAGGCCATCTCAGATTCTTTCTTTTCCAAAACACTGTTGAACAACTCTTCTTAAAAACACCATTTATAAAGGCCCACGCTCTCTGCTCCATTACTGCACGCGTGTACATGCTAGCTAACCCAAGACAACCCGTGTGTACCTACAAAAGTACGAAAAAAGGAAAGTTTCCGACGGAACACACAACTTTGGGTGAGTTAACTAAACCTTCCGGCCATGCACGACCGAGGGTTCGACCAAATACCTAGCTTCTTCTAGCCTATAAAATAAGGGTTAGAGATCCCATTTGAAGAAGGAGAATCATAGTAAAGAAACTATACCCAATTGCACATTCCCATTGTCCCAACCCTTTAACCATCCTTGTGCAAAGAAAGATACAGAGATAAGAAGTTCGAAGACAATTGAAGAGGAGCCCAGGACTAGGTTCGCGTAGCAGTGGCCGACTTTTTCATTGTAAGTTGATTTGTTAAAGTTGATAATAAAGAAATGCTTTTCCCGTCCCACTATATGAGGTTTTCATAGTTTATTGCATATATATTTGAATCTCTAACCCATTAATCTGTAGATCAAATGCATGTAGAGTTTGTTGTTTATCTTGTGTGAATGCAGGCCAGCCTTGGGAGGAGAGCTGCAGTCGATGAGCGATCAAGCATGAAGAAGGATCAATATCAAATGCCCTAAATAAGGTATGCTCACTTGAACGTCTCAGCTACATATTTGCTTAAAAATAATGGGGATTAGGTCCGGGATGACGGTAGAAAGTAGGATTCTTTAGGTATTTTTTGAATGCATAATATAACCCTAAACGCTAGTCCGTAGAGGGATTTCCCACTCACAACAGAATTGGCGACCGTACTGGGGAGATCTCTAGGGTTTCTGGGAATATTTTTTGGGTATTTTTAAGAACTGATTTCATTTCCTGTTTTTAAAAGTTTCTACAAAAGTCTGAGCTAGTAGAGATTCAGGTCTTCCATACCAGTTATCTCTATTTCTTTGCTTGACTGTATTTTTTTTCCGAGACCCACAGAGGTACATGCGGCCTGTATAAGGTCTGCACGCGTGTACCTGCGCCCTACATTCTCATAGCCCGCGTGTATATGCTAGCTGAAGAAGTGTCAGTAGCATGTCTGATTCCATAATTTTTTTTTTAAAGAGAGGCAGTCATCCTCTTCCCTGTCAGAATTAGTCCTTCTCAAGGGTTTTCTGGAACTCTTTCTAGTCTTTGTTGTTTGCAGTCTATAGCTTAGTTTTCACCTCAGATTGGTTTGTTCTACGAAGTTTTCCTTGAATTGTTTTCTTTTTTCTCTTAAGGTAAGTGTCTGAATCTTCAAGAGATCTTGGTTCTCAGTATCAGTGGTCTTTTCTTGGACTAGATTGCTTGTCTTTTCATTTGTCTCAGAGTTTCAGAGATACACGCGGCCTGTATAAGGTGAGCACGCGCGTACACGTTCTCTGACTTTACAAAGCTCGCGTGCACACGCTTGTTGTTGAACTGTTCGCGGTGTGCTTGTGGAGGAAATTTTTGTTGAAGGTGAGGCAGTCATCCTTTCCTTTGACAAGAGTTATACCTCTCAGGTTTTTGGGGCTTTTTCATAGCAGTCAGTAACTTAGGTTTGATCACAGCAATATCTTTCTTTTTCATTTAGAAGTCTTCCTCAAAATTTTATTTTATAGGGTTTTTAGACAAGTGTGAGAGTCCAATTTTAAGTTGCTTGTGTGTGATTTTTAAAGTGACTCTTTGCGATCTACGCTTAGGCCAGAAGTTTTTCTTGGTTTTGACTTGTTGATATTTTTCCTTTTTGCTTTGTGAGCATTCGAATAAAAAAAATATTATATTTCTTTGTTTGGTTAAAAAAGTGTTGTTTTGCATTAGTAACCAGGGAAAAGTATTTACTTTCATAAGTTCTTGGCGGTTTAATTAGATCGTAAGTAGCTCGTAGTCGAGTGAAATCTTTCTTTGAGTTTGTTGTTCAAAAATCTTAGAAAAAATTTTAAGTTTGAAAAGTTGTTTAAAATTTGAGTTAAGTGAAGGTATTTTGTTTCCATCTTTCTGTTTATTTTTGCTTTCGTCTTTCAAACATCACTAGTTTCACTTTCATAACCTTTGACATAAGACAAGCTATAAAATTAATGCTAAATCTAAAATTCATTAGACTTTTTATGTTTGTAGGGTCAACCAACTAGTTTAGGGTTACGGCCTTCAATTAGGTTCGAGAGGAAATTCTTCAAGGCCATTAAAATCAAACATTGGAGTATGAGTTAGGGAGTGTCAAAGTCCAGTATCGTGAAATTTATTTGGGACCCCCCTCTAACACAGGGGATAAACACAAGGTCGCATGCAAAAAGGTAGAGGAGATAACCCCTCCAAAGTTGGACCAATCGTAATGGAGAACACATATAAAGGGCTTGTCTTGGGATTCCATCGATTGCATTTGCCACGGAGCTTCGTGGGTCTCGAATCCGTTCGAGGTCATCAATTGTATTCCTGACCACTTGCTCTCGATACCCTTGACAGGTTTCGAGCTCGATACCCTGCTCATTGTGGTCTACCTGGCTTTCGACTGTACCCGCCTGGTGACTGTTCGTGCGCTGGCAACGTAGTTTCTTATCTTTTTAGAGACATACACAGGTGACTGCGGGGGTATACCGCGGTACCTAGGACAAACATCGGGCCACGCTTTGCAGAGTATACCTGGAGGGTGCTTCCATGTTCAAGTTGCACTTGCACCGGTAAGTTTCTCTAGTGTTGGTTGTTGTAACTATTATTACAATTAGTTTAGTGTTTGTTTGTTTTATTTGGTAGGGACTTTTTTAGTGTGTGTTGTTTTTTGAACGAATAGAAATCCCTAGGGTGTCTTTGATCTTCTCACACAGTGGAGGATCACAAGCTCCACCGATCATGAAGGCTTCTGGGCCTGTCGCCGATTACACTGGAGCCACCCCCGCCACCACTAAGGTGAAAGCTAGACCAACAAGGGTCTTTTGAAGCGACCGGGTCACAAGAAATTGTGCTCGACCAACATTCGGGGGAAACGACCATTTTAGACCTTGAAGGGAAATCTCTTGGTCCATTTGAAACCTCAACCACTGATCTTTCGGTACCCATCATTGCACTGATTCACCCTTATGAGTGCCAGACAGTGTCGCATGCAGCAATGGAAACAAATGTTGTTAGTCCTTCTGGAAATTCTTCAATTCCCACTACGGTTGTCACCACAAGAGAGTTTCCACCTCCTAACCCACCGTCACAGGTCCGAGCCACCATGGTATCGACCACCTCTACCTCACATAGTGGCCCGGTGTCGTCTATGGCAACGACCACAACCCCTTTCACACCAAGTGCGACTGGCCCTCCGTTCTCATACGGGATGCCTAGCTCAGGTACAAGTCCTGTACTTTCCTACTCCACTTCAAAGACTTTAGGTTTGGGGGCAGGGATATCTAATGCTCCTCTGCAAGGTCACATGGGGGGAACTTCCACTTCTTTTAACGCTTTCCCTTACGGGGGAGGTCATATACCTCCTTCGTCCCCTTCGCTCGGTGGCATGCACCAGCCATCCACTAGGCCACCTGCACACCATAGTTTATTTGGAGCAGGGAGTCAAGGACCACATTTGCATAATATGCCAGTAGGTTCGACACCATTTTCTTTGTTCGGTGCATTTGGTAACAATGCCTTCTCGTCAGCTTCTTTCCCGACTTGGGGCAATCCAAGTTTCAGACAACCTATTCCTATGCAGGGTACTATTCCTGCACAGGGGGCACACCCAGGAACTTCTTCTGCATCAGGGCCTTGGAATTCTTGGCAAGGATCCATTCCCTCGTCAGGAATGTCGATTTGGGGCAATTATTTTCACAATCAATGGAACCCCGGACAAGTTACTATGCCTATCCCCACAGGATCGACATGGGGAAACTCTTCCCAAAGTCCTCCGAATGTAATGCACGCCCAACCATCTATGTCTTATTTTGGGAATCAACCAATGATGTCTCCTCACACGCAGAATCCGTACGCTGGTCATGACCATGGTTTTTACCAGAACCCAGGCCAACAACCGAACTTTTCCTAGCAACCTGGTGCCAGTCAAACTCCAGGTCCCTTTTTCCCAGGTTATCACCAACAACCCAGACTACCTTTCCTGGCAACCTTGAATTTTCCAGACTTGACAAGGTTGTTGAATGACCCTATCTGTCACGATCCGCGTTGGCCTCCTATGCCAACGAAGTTTCCTTCGGACATACCAAAGTTTGAAGCCAAGCCTAACGAAGATCCAGGAGATCGTGTGACTACCTTCCACCTTTGGTGCTCATCTAACTCGTTGAAAGACGACTCCATACAGTTGTGATTGTTTCAACGTACTCTCATTGGGAGTGTCGCGAAATGGTACATTGAGCTCAACCACTCAAGATACTCTTCCTTCGGTGAATTGGCAATGGCTTTCCTAAACCATTTCCAATTACCTGTGAGATACAACGCTGACACAAAATTGATGGCCAATTTCGCACAGACAAAAGCGGACCATATCTCTGATCACATCTGAGAATGGAGACGGCGAAAGATTTTAATTAAGGTGCTGGTCCCACCAACATTCCTGCCTGAGTAGTTCCTTAAGTCTTTGGTCCCACGATTATCCAAAGACGTCGCGATGTCGAGAGACTTTTTTGAAGAAGACGCCATCATGAGAGGTCAACAGCTTGAGCTAATCTATTCTCAGTCCGATTTATTATACGAGATATTTCCAGATGCGCCACACTCAATACTTGATAAAACCAGACAGAAAGTTGGACCACATGCCGATGGTATTGTTGGTTCAACACAAACAAAGACCGCTGAGCAACTGACGAAGCAATTGTAGTAGTTGTCTATACAACACACAACGGCCAACCAAACTACTGTTTTGGCTACTCCCCCTACTAAAACGTTAGATATACACACAGTGCAATCGAAAAATCCAAAGGCCACTCAACAGCCTGAAGGAAAGAAGAAACAACAAAAGAAGGGTAAGGGGGATAAAAAACCCACTAATAATGTTGACAGGGGCAACTGAGAAAAGGAAGGCAAGGTATCCGTGCAACCTGTGTGCGGAAGACCACCTGACCCACCAATGTCCTCGGCTTGCAGAGGCCCAAAATTTTGTGACACAGCAATAGCCTGCTGTGTTAACCAATCCATTTCAGCATGGGCAAAACCTAACCCAGACCTCTACAAGCACGGAAGGGGGCAGTCAAGGACCCTCTCCGTCTTCGAACAATCCTGCATCCGCGAATGTGTATATGATGAAGGGTGATGCTTTTATATCGACTAGAGTGCATGACTACAGTAAACCAAGCACTTCCGAGAAGGGAAAAGAAGCCAAACTCCCATCTCTTCCTCTACAGATTGAGAAGACTTTGGGTGAAACAATGACACGCATCCCAAAAGGCATGTTTAAAAAAGCTTCTCACAACCCAAACACAAGGGCCACCCAGAACTATTCTGTGGTGGAGGATTTGTCATAAATCCCTTGTGAGATGTCCGCTTTGGAGGTCCTCCAAAGCTGCCCTTCCCAGAGGAAAGCCTTGTTAATCGATTTAGGATCTACCGAGACTTGTAATCCGAGTACAATCATGCTGAATACAACCGAATTAAAACCTTGTTTTCCTTACCACATAGCGTTTCAAATAGTAGTGGTTTATCCCACAAAAATTTTTACTCGAAATATCTTCCGCACAGTGGTTGATGAGGGTGCCTCGATATGCGTTATGTCATTCGCATGTTTAAAGTCCATTGGCCAGCCCGTTTTGTCTCCGTCACCTACTCGTCTCACAGCTTTTGATGGTCATTCATTCCAACCACATGGTATCATTCCCTCTTTCCCCGTGCAGTTAGGAGGGAAGACCATGTGCGTCGAGGTAGAAGTAGTCGACGCATCCCTTGACTACAATCTCTTGTTAGGAAGGAGTTGGACTTATGCCATGCAAGCAGTGGTTGCTACAGTTTTTCGGATCTCGTTGTTTCCCCACGAGGATCGTATTGTGACCATTGATCAATTGTCTTTCTCCATACCTGACCCTTCATTGGGGGTATCCACGGTCCTGATGATTAATAACCCTCAACCAGGCATAGTTATCATAGGGGTTGGTTTGTGCCCATCTTTGATGGGTACCTTCGATTACCCACCCCCTCAAGGCGATGTCAAGTTTATATCCGACCACCATAAGGTTGATATTTTCCAAGTTTCGTCATTTCGCAAGACTTACTTCAACGATCCATGGATACTTCCTTCCCCATCAACCACGATGGATGGGATAGGGCACCCGGGCATGTCCATGCCCTTGTCCGCAGCTGAAGTAGCGTACTCTTTAGTCCAACAAGTTTCATCCAACACAGATCCAACTTCTGCACAAGAGTTCGATCCGCTTCTAGAACCTATTTGGGCTCAGGGTTCTCTCACTGACACCGATTCATTAGATTTAGTCTTTCCCTCTGACAAAGGAGTAATTGAAACAATGACTAGTCTGGACAAACCGTGGGAAGATCTTCATCACAGATCGTACTTCCTCCCAGAGTTAAGCATAATCGAGCCGAAGAATTCACCTTCACTATGAAGGGAGATAGGTCTTGTCCTATTAATCCCTTAGCTACACACAAGGTTTATGCTGAGGATAATATGGCAACCATCGTTGAAACCATACCGATCAATATCTCCTGAACCCCTGGCATCATAGAGAATGTTTTCGTTGGAGCTGATTGCTCCCCCGGAGAGATTCAAATCTATACAGATCTATTTAAAGAATTCTGCGATGTTTTTGCCTTGTCTTACGAGGAAATGCCAGGCATCGATCCAAAAATAGTCGAACATGAAATCACAACTTATCCCGATGCTAAGCCTGTTCGGCAGAAGCTTCATCCCATTAATCCCAGGAAAGCAACAACCACTAAGGTTGAAGTAGAAAAATTGCTAAAAGCCGGTTTTATCTATCCCATCCATTTGACCCAATGGGTGTCAAATCCTGTACCGGTCAATAAAAAACAAGGCACGATTCGTGTATGTATAGACTTCCGTGATTTGAACAAGGCATGTCCAAAAGATAATTTTCTCACACCATTCATCGACCAGATAATTGTTGAATGTGCCGATTGCGAGGCCTTCTCTTTCATGGACAGTTTTTCAGGATATAATCAAATTCAAATCAAACTTGAGGACCAACACAAAACGACATTCCTTTGTCCATGGGGTACATTTGTGTATCGTAAGATTCCCTTTGGTCTAAAAAATGGTGGTGCGAACTTTCAGCGGTCCATGTCTTTTTCTTTCCATGACCTCAAGCATATAGTCGAGGCCTATTTAGATGATTTAGCATCTTGATCTCACAAGAGAACTGATCATCCCACACACCTTCAACTTATCTTTGAGTGTTGTCGCTACTTCCAAATTCGCTTGAATATAAACAAGTGTGCGTAACATCAAGACGTTTGTTAGGTTTCATAGTGTCAACAACAAGGATCATGGTCGATCCTCTTAAGGTTGAGGCAATAATTCAGTTGCCTCCCCCACGCACAATCTTTCAACTTCAGAGTCTACAAGGCAAGGAAATTTTTTTAAGACGTTTCATCACCAACTATGCCGAAATCACAAAGGGATTTATGCGCTTATTGAAGAAAGACATTCCTTTTTATTGGGACGATGTCGCTCAACGCTCTTTCGAAGCGTTGAAACATGCCCTCACAACTGCCCCTCTGCTTCGGCCACCTAACTATAACAAATATTTCTTATTATACTTGGTTGTAGCAGAGTCAAACATTGGCATGGTATTAGTTCCGGAAGATGACTTGTTCTTCGAATATGTGATCTATTACTTGAGTCGAGGCCTCGTAGGACCAGAACTCAATTATTCTCATATTGAAAAACTTGTGTTGGCAGTAGTCCAAGTTGTTCAACAGTTTTGTCATTATGTTCTATTTCGCAAGACCATCGTTATTGCTGTCGTGAATCCATTCCAGTACATGTTGTCAAGAAGTGCCACTCGTGCCAGATCTTCTCTCGGAAGATGAGGGCACATCTCGCTCCCATGTTTCTTGTCATCACAGTTGGTCCCTTCACCAAGTGGGGGATTGATTACACTACATGCAACCCTCCTTCAACTAGGGGGCACCGTTATATCATTGTAGCTGTAGACTACTTCATGAAGTGGGTCAAAGCTATACCAACGTTTAAAGATGATGAAGAGACCACGACTCTCTTTTTATTCAACCAGATAATAGCAAGGTTCGGCATCCCGAGAGATATTGTCACTGACCATGGCAGTCACTTTTAGAACCAGATGATGACCGATTTAACATCAAAGCTTGGGTTGCGGAAAGAAAATTTGTCACCCTACTGGGCTTACGAAACGTTTGTTAATACTGCAACCCATTTCTCACCTTTTCAACTCGTTTATGGGTTGGAAGCACTCTTGCCTATTGAATGTCAGATCTCGTCCCTAAAGTTGGAAGTACAATTATTTCCAAATACTTCTCCACTTGAAGAACGGTTATTATACCTTGAGCGGCTCAATGAGAAATGTCGTGATGTGGCCCTGGCCAACGAGGCTCATTAACACAAAGTCAAGTGTCAGTATGATAGGTCCGTTCGTCCTCAGATTTTCTCTGAAGGTGATCTTGTCCTGGTCTATGACCAAGATAAGGACCCCCTGAGGGCAGGAAAATTCAAACCCATGTGGTTCAGACCTTTCATCATAAAAGAGGTTCTAAAAAAGGGCGCTTATCATCTGGTCAACTTTGAGGGAAATGCTTTGGTAGAGCCTAGAAATGGGCTCTACCTCAAGAAGTATTACTCATAGGTAGGTCACCCTGGGTAACTTTTTGTAACATATGTATAGTGTTTGTACTATTACTTTCTAGTTTCTTTTAGTATTATGGACGTGTCATTTTTTATGTTATCCTTCGTCACTGTGGCAAATGTCAAGTGAATCCGAGGTGTTCATTGGGTACGCAAATAGTGCTAGCCGACACACTTGGAGGCTTGCCTCCGCAACTTGGATAATTTTTACAGCTCGAGGCTAGTTATTATCTTCCGGAGGTATATGCTTAGGTGACACCACAAACAATGTCGCCGAGTAAAGTGCAATTTTTGAGTTTCTTCGTGACGCCCTGTCATTTGGTATCTCTCATCTCCGGGTCTATTTAGATGATCAACTGGTTGTGTCACAATTAAATAGAGTCTACCGTGTTCATGATCTGACTTTACACTGACGATTCCTTAGGGTACGTCTCTTAAAACGAAGCTTTGATTATATTACATATTTTCATGTTCCTAGGAGATTAAACCAAATTACAGATACTCTAGCTAATCAAATTTTATATTGCCATCTCACACACATATGAAAGGATATACACATAAACATGTAAATACATTTTTAAAGGCAAAAATGATCCATAAGACACAAAAAGACATAAAAATCCATATATAATATCATAGTCACCAGAGTACATAGGTGGACACAAGCACCTCAAAAGTATGACCAATAACGAGTCATGGGGCTTATGCCCTCAAAAAATAAATACAAGTAGTGCTCTCGACACGTGAAAAGTCTAAACTAAGGTCAGGGCCTGTGGGCCCTATTGTACTGATCAACGACGTTTGCCAGACGCCGAAACAATCGGACCCACATCTGTGGTGCCCCCACTACATGGGGCTGCATAGATGGTGGCAGATCCTCAATCTCTGCCATAGGGACTGTGCGGGTGAGTGAGGTAAAGTTTCGCCTGACTCATCTCAACACCCTCTCAGCCTACCCGACTGGAAGCTCTCCTGTTGCTACTGGTCCCCCTGCGGCAGCGGGTGCAGCCCCTGGCCGAGGATGACGCCTGTTCCTCGCATAGTCCGCTGGTCGTACTGGTCCCACATCTGCACACACTAGACAGATATCTGTCAACTACTCTGGTATAAAAAAAATGATATATAAAAAAAAACAAAAAAAAATGATGTAAACTTACCCATCTCTCCTTGCTCCTCACCAGGAGGTACTGGTATCTCAGGATCTCTCAAGAAATCAATCCCATCATAAGGGTAATCCTCTATGACTAGGATCTGTTGCGACAACCAAGCGAAGAAATCATCGTCAAAGGACTCATTAGTCCTTCCACCACCTTGTCGTGTCAGCAACACTGCCCATCTACACATAGCAGAAAGAGAGGCCTGATGTCCTTGTACCACTACTCGAGGACTGAAGCTGGGAACTCTTTCAAAGAAGAAAGAGCATAGAACGGTCCCAAACTTGAAGTTCCTCTGCATCTGCAACCGACAATCTGTCAGCTGCCTCTTCATACAATCTAATAGTGTGGTACTCCAGTCAAATATTTGTGCATTTAAGCACTGGAATACACAGTTCATCTATGCCCGGGAGGCCTGATGTAAAGCCGTAGAACCAGTCATCTGCCCAATAAGCAACACAATTGCCTGCAACGATAAGCCGGTAATCTTGCTTATAGGCACCTGTGAGCTCGATTGGTCTATACTAGCCTCACAATAATGTCCTATCAATTCCGATATGTTATGAGGCCTCGAAGGAAATGTCCGGAAGTTGACTGGTTCCCCTCGCCTGGAGAGTCCAGTCAAAAAATAGATGTCCTCTGTCATGGGAACTAGTGACTACCCCTCTAACATAAAATCCTCTGCATCCGGATGCCAATAATTGACCAAGGCATTCAGTAGCCTAGGTTGTGCCTGCATAAAAGGACATAAGAAGAACTTGAGCAACCCACATTGCATTAAGGCAACCACAACATTGGGGTCTTCCCCGGCCAACTCACTGACCTCCTCATGCTCTCTTTCTCTCCAGTGAACATACATCCTGTAAAACACCAAGTTCAAAAGGATTAACCATTGTTTTAATTTTTTTTTCATTCAGTAAGGGGCTCCACGCAGGTTATAATGATGACAGGCGCGTGTACACGCGTGCAGTTTTTACTCTGCCCGAATGTACACGTGGTCTATCATAGGACAGACCGCGTGGACCTAGGGCCGACCTTTTGAAGGTCAACGCCCCCCCAAAACTTGAAACCCAAAGCATAAATAAATATTTAAATTGCAAGAGGAGAGATTTTATACTTACTTGGTCCAAACAGATGGTCGTTTCGTCCACTGTAGCTCCCGGAATCACTACTTTTATCAAAGGGGGTTTTTTGCTCCAGAGTCAATTTCCAAATCAACAATGGTAATAATGAGCTGTCAGCTTCTATTTATGGACATTTTGGCCTCTTTTTGTCACTTTTTTGCCCCCCCTTATCATTTTCTTTCAACCAAAAACCATTTAGAGTGATTCAAGAATTGCATTGAAAGGGTATGTTTGGATATTGGGACATATTGTTTGGAATTTTGGGTAACTTTTTACGGTCCGTGGAAAAATCTTAGATGATCAACTTGAGCATGTAGGTTAGGTTTCTACCCTAACTTTTGTATCTCGTTGTCTTTATCCCTTTGCCATAGGATTGATCCCATTAGGTTGTGAAACAGAACCATCATTGCTACTTTAGAAGTGTCGCGAGTTGGTGGTAGAGCTTACCGGAACATGGATGCCCTAGGTAGATTCTGGTTGCATTATGGTGTCCATGCTGTCTCTAATCATTATGGGCTTGGGAGTCCTTGTTGTTTTTCCTAATTACGAGTTTGAGCCTCATTTGCATGATTCCTTTTCACTCTTGACCTCACCCTCGGGACTCCCAAAAAACCTAACGGGTCTTCTTTTAAGCCCTTTTCAGACCCTCTAAACACGAGAAGATTGTCGAGCGATCTTGTGGCCTTTCACGCTCGTTAAACTGAAGTTTGAAGTCATGTCTGTCCGGCGGTAGTTTACCCCTTTTTTGGTCCTGACGGTCAACTGTACGAACAAAGGTATACTCTAAGGAACTTCAGTTCTCTAGAAGATTACCCTCAGGTATAATTTTAACCCTTTTTTGGGCCCAAGGGACTAAATTTACGAAAACAGAACCCCCACGAAGTCCATAGTTAAGCTCTTTTCAGACTCCCTAAAATTGAAAAGATCCTCGAGTGACCTTATTCTTTCACACTCATTAAAATGGTCCAGAAGAACATTCCTAACGGAGTCCATAGTTAAGCTTTTCTCAGACTCCTTAAAAATAAAAAAATGGCCGAGTGATCTTGTCTTTATTACACTCATTAAAATGGTTTTGAATAGACGTCTTTTCGGTGCTAGTTTACCCCTTTTTTAAACCGACTAGACTACCTTCAAAAAGGGTACCCCAGTGGAGTCTCCTTTTACGTTTTTTCAGACTCTCTAAATATGAAAAACCACCGAGCTTACCTTCTCTGGGCTCATTAAACTTACATCGAAGGACATTACCATTGTGTGTTTTATTAATCGCATTTGCATACCTGCGTCTTTGCCCTAATGCCAGCTCCATGTTGCTCTCAACTGAACCATCTGAAGCATGCCTTATACGCAATCCCTGTAGCACTTTGCCTCTATGTCTTGACACCTTTGGCCCCTGGAGGATTTTTCCCGAGTGTCCTTTTCTTGCACATGTCCCTTTGCCCTGAGCATCCCTGTGTTCTGTGCGCTTGGAACTAGTATGCTTGCGACACTCGATCCTCCTTTGTAACGTAACACTCTTTTATTCTTTTTCCAAAATTATTGAAAAAAAGACAAAAAAATCAAATATACCCCCAAAAGAGGAAAGAAAAAGTATTTTCTTTATTGGCAGCATAATGAGTCGCCCTTGGATAAAACACATCTGTTCGTTTGTTTGTCAAACTCCGGGATTTAATATGACCTTAGGAAGCTGTTCTTGCTACATAGAGTTGTGTCCTCCTCTGTTTGATTATTCTTCCAAACATATGGAGAGTTTGCGTTGCCTCCTGCCTCGTAAACTTATGTTAATGTCATGTTTCCCGAGTCTCATCATTTGTCGTTCTGTTGTCCAAGGGAAGTTTTTTACCAAGCCTGAGTCAACCCCTCTGCAGTTTTGTCTCTTTCCCTCATGCCCGACTATCCTGAATGTCCAATCAAGTCCTTGTTTGAAATCAATGAAGCCTCCAGTCTGATCATCAAGATTCTCTAGTCAATGACTGATGAGTCATCGAAGACCTCTGGGTAGTGAAGTCGTACACTCATATTACACTCCTACCCGAGTTTTGAAGATTTTGAAGTTGTTGCTCGAGCTCTGAAGACCTCATCTCCAACCATCAGGCCTTATCAGCTTCTAAAAGATGGATACTCTACACGTATATCTTTTTCGATTTCGAGATGTAGCTCCACTGTGTATTGTTCGCGGCTACACTTTATATAGTTATATGACATGGATCTACAATGTATTTGATTGGTAGCCATAATTTTATTTTATCCCGAGCATGGGTATGCCCGCCTCGGTGAGACAATTGTTCTTTTTGCAGACGACACCTCCCGATTTCTGGTCCCTGGGCTCACTTTTTCGGCACATTGGTGAAGATTGTTAATGTATTTCGGCCATTAGATGCTCTTCTGACGTCACACATTAGGGGGCATATGTTATAACCCTAATTTGCACCAGACATGCTTACCTGGCATCAGGCCATCTCAGATTCCTTCTTTGCCAAAACACTGCTGAACAACTCTTCTTAAAAACACCATTTATAAAGGCCCACACGCTCTGCTCCATTACTGCATGCGTGTACACGCTAGCTGACCCAAGACAGCCCGCGTGTACCTACAAAAGCACGAAAAAAGGAAAGTTGCAGACGGAACACACAACTTTGGGTGAGTTAACTAAACCTTCCGGCCATGCATGGCCGAGGGTTCGACCAAATACCTAGCTTCTTCTAGCCTATAAAAAAAGGGTTAGGGGTCTCATTTGAAGAAGGAGAATCATAGTAAATAAACTATACCCAATTGCACATTCCCATTGTCCCAACCCTTTAGCCATCCTTGTGCAAAGATAGATACAAAGCAAAGAAGTTGAAAGACAGTTGAAGAGGAGCCCAAGATCAGGTTCGCGGAGCAGTGGTCAATTTTTTCATTCTAAGTTGATTTGTTAAAGTTGATAATAAATAAATGCTTTTCCTATCCCACTATACGAGGTTTTCATAGTTTATTGCATATATATTTGAATCTCTAACCCATTAATCTGTAGATCAAATGCATGTAGAGTTTTTTGTTTATCTTGTGTGAATGCAGGCCAACCTTGGGAGGAGAGCTGCAGTCAACGAGCGATCAAGCGTGAAGAAGGATCAATATCAAACACCCGAAATAAGGTATGCTCACTTGATCGTCTCAGCTACATATTTGCTTAAGAATAATGGGGATTAGGTCCGGGATGACGGTAGAAAATAGGATTCTTTAGGTCTTTTCTGCATGCATAATATAACCCTAAATGCTAGTCCGTA
>ML823030.1:127189-139083 GCA_009831015.1 Picea engelmannii
TCTAGATGGCTGGGGGGTATTAAAGAAGAAAATTTGGTACTTTTTGGCATTAATAGAGGTCCCTGAGGCTTCACTAAAATCCTGTAGAATGTCTCATATTTTTCGTGCTTCCTCGGTAGTAGGGGAACCCATCATCATGGTATCGTCAACAAATTGGCTATGGGAGACTATTGGCTGGATTCCATGCAGGGAAAGGCCTTTGAGAGAGCCATTTAGAATGGAGGCTTTAATGTAGTGACTAAGTCCTTCATTCATGATCACAAAGAGGAAAGGGGAAAGGGGATCCCCTTGATGGATACCTTTGGAGGGGGCGAAGGTTTTAGAAGGGATTATATCGACTGAGATTTAGAAGAAAGCCATAGAAATAAGGTTGGGAATCCAACTGACCCATTCGTTGCAAATACTGAAGGATAAGAGGATAGAGTGTAACGTCACCGACCAACCAGATTGGACCACGTCACACAAATCCTTCCCACTTCATCTCTGATACCATAATGTATCGTACCCAGCTTACCGCTGAGCAACGATACTTCAAAAAAAATTCTAGTGCACAATTAACTTTAAATTGCGCGGAATCACTCGAGGGAATGCACACAACCCAAACTGGTTCACGTCACACCACAATCCCTCCTGTTTATATAAATTATAACAACAAAAACAACACAAACTATAATTGTGCACTCAATCATACTAAGTGCACCAATGTTACAGAGTGTAAGACCACTATGATCATGCGATCCCTACTGTGCGCATTACCATACGGAGCACCCGAATGCTACATCGTGCATAATTGTTTTGAATCGACTTGCAGGTTCCACTTTCATGTGTGCGTTGACTACGATCAAACGCACACAACGAATCCAGTCACTTGTGCACGCAAACCATTTTCCACACGCACAATACTTCTAGCCTCCCTCAAGAAGCTCTTGACCAGTTACCAGGACTATCTTAACATAAGTTACTTATCAACTAAGGTACTCAACATGCACGATTACAATACTGAATAACCACATTGCAGTTATATGAATAAACAACATTAAACAGAATAACAACAATTACTCATATGCAACATCATGTAAGAGATAAACTATAACAAATACAAGTAAATGAACACACAGTAAATAGACAAGTACATATTAACACTTATCTTTTAGAAAAGTCACCAACTACACGCACGACGCAGACGTTACTCCTAGCCATAGATGTTGTTGCTCATAAGATTTCAGCGACAGGTCACCCTCGATCTAGGGCTTAAATTCCACTAGAGAAAAAGGATTCTAGTGCCAATCTATGGTCTAAGAAACAACGAAATTGTTCAGTCCAAGGTGTCGACTGCTGCAACTAGTTTACAATCCCTCATTTCCTACATCCTTATCCCACCCCAGGAAGTGTGCCCCTTCTTTGCTCAACAGTCTTTCAGCTGCCCCACTTCCCTTTCAGGGCTTCAACAACAAGATGGATTAAGAAGTCTCAGAGCACTGAAACTAATGCCCAGTGCACCAGGGAGCAATTCCCAACAAACTCTCACTTGGAGAGAATGCTCACATGCCTGAAAACCTGCTGCTTTAACAACCTAATGACCTGAAAACTTGCTTTTTCAATAACATACGAGCCCGACAACCTGCCTCTTCGACCACCTATGGGCTTGACAACCCGCTTCTTCAAACGCATACGGGTCTGATAACCTGCATCTTTGACCGCAACTAGTTTTAC
Organism: Picea engelmannii; assembly: GCA_009831015.1. Classification (NCBI taxonomy): domain Eukaryota; kingdom Viridiplantae; phylum Streptophyta; class Pinopsida; order Pinales; family Pinaceae; genus Picea; species Picea engelmannii. The sequence goes on from ML823030.1 coordinate 128,903, forward strand.
CCAAACATAGGTTTTACAATGACAGTTAGTTACAATAAGACCTGATTCCTTTGCCCCAGAAAGTTTTCTTCCGACGACAGAATGGATGAAATCCCCCCCTAAATACATTAAGGCCAACAATAGATATTTCATCCCTTCAATTGGACACTTGTCACATTCAGAGCTATATTTAGCCACTTGGTGTCTCATTCCCATACTCAGGGACTTAGGATAAATAATATATCTGTAAGGTTACAGTTTTCAAAAATATTATTAAAATATTCCTCCCTTTTCCCTTTTTCGGTGGAGTTCAGCCCCTTGTCTCTTTTCGTCGGAATCAGTCTGCACGCAACGATGCTATTTTATTATTAACTTGAGTGTAGTACACTTTAAAAGGATAGACACATTGTCCTATTTGCGTCCCAACTCACCAACCCAATAATCACTCAGGATATCTGGCCTCAAAACATATTCATACATATATTAACATTACAGTCATTTCCACACACTTGATTGAGTGTGCACAACACTATGGAATATGCGCACCCTCCCTTGATGTGCAATCCACACGCACTAGTTCAGGTACGCACAACACTATGGAATGTGCGCACCTTTTTCTTTTGTTACAAACCTCGCGCACTACTCAGGTACGCACAAAAACCAAAACGACTCACCAGCCTATATGTTCATTACATTTACACTTGTTGCCAACGACTCACCAACCTATATGTTCATTACATTTACACTTGTTGCCAACGACTCACTAGCCCATATGTTCATTACATTTACAGTTGTTTCCAACTGCTCACCATCCTATATGGACAATTAAATCGTGCACAACACTATGAAATGTGCACACCTTTTTCTTTTGTTACAAACCTCGCGCACTACTCAGGTACGCGCAAAAACCAAAACGACTCACCAACCTATCTGTTCATTACATTTACACTTGTTTCCAAGGACTCACTAGCCCATATGTTCATTACATTTACACTTGTTTCCAATGGCTCACCATCCTATATGGACAATTAAATCGTGCACAACACTATGGAATGTGCACACCTTTTTCTTTTGTTACAAACCTCGCGCACTAATCAGGTACGCGCAAAAACCAAAATGACTCACTAGCCTATATGTTCATTACATTTACACTTGTTGCCAACGTCTCACTAACCCATATGTTCATTACATTTACACTTGTTTACAACGGCTCACCATCCTATATGGACAATTAAATAGTGCATTAATCAGGTGTGCGCAAAACCAAAATGGCTCACCAACCTATATGCGCAGCTACAACTAGGGTTTGGACTAGGGACATTACATTCCCCCCCCCCTTATTTATGCAATGTCCTCTGTGCATTATATACATTTATACATACAAAACTTAATTTTTTTTCAAAAAGATGAGGATACTTTGCCCACATAGCATCCTCATGCTCCCAGGTTGTATCCCCAGGACCGTATCAGTTCCATGACTCGATTTCGGAGTTGTTTGATTTTTCGATCCAATATGCAAACTGGTTGCACCCAAAAATCGCTTTCTGGCTCCACTTGAATCACATTCCAATCAATGACATGATTAGCATCAGGTACATACTTTTAAAATAATGACACATGAAAAAAATTATGAATACACAAGGATGTAGGAAATGCAAGCATATAAGCGACGCGACCAATCCTCTAAGATTTCAAATGGCCCATAATAGCGTGCTACTAACTTATAATAATTCTCCAACTTCAGGGAACTGCGTCTTTCTTTTACTTTCAAGAATATGTGATCCCCCACTTTAAACTCTCGGTGGGTTCTGCCTTTATTTGCACAACTTTTCTAACTCAGGGTGATATGTTGTGCTGAAACTTAGATTTGTCCCAAATACTTTCAGTATCCCTTTCCAAAAATTTGACATGAACTTGGGATCTTTGTTAGACACAATTGTCTTGGGTACACCATGCAACCTAGCAACTTCACGCATGAAAATATCAACAATGTTAGTTGCCTTGTGCATTGACTTTACTTGAATAAAATGGGAAACTTTAGTAAGCTTGTCCACCACTACCATAATAGAATCATGTTGCTTAGCAGTCCTAGGAAACTTTGCAATGAAATCGATGGTTACAAATTCTCACTTCCACTTAGGAATAGGAAAAGGTTGTAGCAAACCAGTTGGATGTCTGTGCTCAACCTTGACCTTTTGACATTCAATGCATCTAGCAATAAAATCAACAACCTCCCTTTTCATGCATGTCCAATAATATTGCTTTTGACTGCTGCAATTGTCTTCTAGTAGTCTGGAAGTCCTGCATTAGGAACATAAAATTCACGCCTATACATGAGGATTCCATCCTCCTTTATCTCATAACCTTCAAGCTGTTGCGACATAACCTGTTGTAATTTTTCCTTTTATGTCCACATAGCGTAGACCTGAGCTGGTAGCTTCTAAAATTTTGTCGCTCAAATCTGACTTGCACATGCTAATGGTTGTAGCATGCAATTCATGCATCCTCCTATTGAGTGCGTCAACCACCTTGTTCTCTTTACCCCTGATATGCTTTATGTCAAAGTCATACTCGCTGAGGAATTCTAACCATCTGCTCTGCTTGACATTTAAAGTTGGTTGTCCAAATAGATATTTTAGACCGTTATGATCTGTTCTCAGCTCAAATATTTTACCCATGAGATGGTGTCGCCACATCTTCAAGGCATGCACTATAGCCACCAATTCTAGGTCATGAGTAGCATAGAGCCTTTCATGCTCCTTTAACTTTCTCGACTCGTAACATACCACATGCCCATTCTGACTAAGGACTCCACCCTTCCTTACATGCATATGTGCACACAAAGAGATATTCATTTGGATCAACAATCCTTAGTATTGACGCATTGGTCAACAAACTCTTCAAGTGTTGAAAACTCTTTGCACAATCTGGATTCGAATCAAATTGCTCACCTTTCTTCTGCAAGGAGGTGATTAGGTGTGCAATTTTTGAGAATCCTTCAATAAACCTTCTGTAGTAACCTGCAAGTCCTATGAAGGATCTCACTTCTTCAACGTTTCTCGGTGTTGGCCATTCTTCAATGGATTTTATCTTTGCACAACCATCCCTTCCCTTGAGATGATATGACCGAAATAATGGATCTGTCGCTAGTAAAATGATCACTTGTTCAACTTTGCATACAACTGATTCTCCCGCAATACCTGCAACACCATCCTCAAGTGTTTCTCGTGTTCCTCTTCAGACCTTGAGTAAATGATTATGCCATCTAGAAACACAATGGAAAACTTATCTAAGTAATTTATGAAAACTCCATTCATCAAACACATAAAGATTGTTGGTGCATTTGACAACCCGAATGGCACCGGAGTGAACTTGTAGTGGCCATATCTTGTTCGGAAGGCAATCTTGTTGATGTCTTCTTGTTTTATTCTCACTTGGTGATATCCAGATCTGAGATCAATCTTTGAAAATATATGTGCGCCTCTCAATTGATCAAACAGGTCATCTATCCTTAGCAAATGATACTTATTCTTTATTGCTACTTTGTTCAATTTCCTGAATTTGATACAAAGTATAAGCTTACCATCCTTCTTCTTCGCGAACAATACTGAGGCACCCCAAGGTGACACACTTGGGTGTTTATACCCCTTCTTCATAAGCTCTTCGAGTTACATCTGCAATTCCTTCAACTCAGACGTACTCATTCTATACGGGGTCTTGGATACAAGAGTTGCTCCTGACATCAAATTTATAGAGAAATTAATATCTCTTTTCGGTGGAAACCCTCATATCTCTTTAAAGACATCTTCAAATTCTTTTAGTACTGCGCAGTCTTCAACACATGGCACTTTATCCTTAGGTGCATCCTCCATGTGTGATGCAAATACTTGACATCCCTTTCTGAAGCTTTCCTTTAGCTGCAGAGCTGAAACTTCTCTGATAGTTACAACTCTTGGAATACCTTGAATTGTTCTTAAGTTTCCTTCCTCATCCAAGCAAGTAAATGTCTTATTGTAATAATCTAAAACAACATGATGCTGGTCCAACCAATCCATGCCAATGAGGAAATCATACAAGCCCAACGGTATGATATTCAAATCTGCTCTTGTGCCCAGTCCATTCATTTCCATTAGACATGCCTTGACCATCTCATTTATTTTCCTTTTTTTCCATATAGCTAACTGCACCAACCAAGGTTTCCAAGTTTGCCTCACGGCAATTGGAATCTTTCCACCATTTTAGGATCTAGATAACTATGACCAGCTACTGAGTCAATTAAAATAGCAATGGGTTGGTCATTAATCTTACCTTCCACTTCAATCATATGCGACTAAAACTCAACTTGCTTGTTGTCTAGGGTTGCGTAAATCCTTGGTACATTTCTGCCCATGTCCTCAACTATCGCAACTTCTTGTACGCTGTGTGCAGTCCTCACTTTTTCACCTCTTTGAGGGCAATCTCTAAACATGTGATCTCCGCCACAACCCCAAGATTGAATAGGTTGTTGTCTTGGTCTTTGCCCTGCTATCTCACTCATTTTGGGCTCCTTGGGAGTTGGTTCTCCTTGCGCAGGATTCCTGAAAAATGGTGGCTTAGTCCCTTTCTTCCTTTGTTCCACCTTTCTTTTCATCTTGTTGTCCCAAGCCTTTTGGAAAGTTGATATTCCCCTTTGATGATCATAAAGACACTTAGTGCACCTTATGGTTTCCTCCAATGTCTTGGGGTGGTCATATTGTATCTTGTCACTGATAAATGATGGTAGCCCACTCAGGTACCTCTGAATCTTAACTTGCTCATTCTTAATGAATGCGACATATTTCAACAGTTCTAAGAATATTCTTTCATACTCGTCTATTGTCATAATCCCAAGTTTGAGTTCAAAGAACTCTTTCATTTTCTTGTCATAATATAGTCTGGTTAAATATTTCTTTTCAAAATATCATTTGAATTCCCTCCAAGTAACCTTCTTCTCATCAATGTGTTGCACCTTCCACATTGATGCTTTTCCTTCAAGTTGATAGATAACAATTCTCCCCTCTTCCCGGGTAGAGTAATTATGCAGCGGGAAGTACTTCCTCATACCCAACAATCAAGTCTCTGCATCTTCATCCTTCTTATGCTCACCGTCAAAGGTAGGAGGCTTGATTTTATTCATTTCTCCCCGTAGCTCGTCCACCCTAGTCCTTCTCTTAAGTTTTCTATCAGGAGATGGACTTGAGCTACTGTGCGCTTTCCTAAATGAATGCTTTGGTGAGTTGTGATGTTTCCTATCAACAATTCTTGTTTCTCTTCTCTCATCACGAGACCTGTAACTCCTTGACATACTTGAATCTGTGTTATTATCCATTTTCTTTTCTATTATGTCCAAGCTTTGCATCAACTTGATGTTGAAGACATCTTGTTGCTCCTTGGCTTTCATAAGCCTTTCATTATCAACCTTGTATCTTTGGACATATTTTTGCAATCCCGTTATGGTGTCTACCAAATTTATGTGCTCCTCCTTGGATTCTATACCATCGACACCCAAACCAACAAACAAATCCCCAAATTCTATGCCTTGGACTTTCTACGCGATTCTCTTTGGATGCTAATTGTTGTTAATTCTGTAAAATGCGCAGGCGATAATATTTGTTAGATGAGTTCATGTGATAACTTCATGAAAACTATGCAGCGTTTTTACCACCCAGGTCGGGCCACATCACACAAATCCTTCCCACTTCAACTCTGATACCAAAATGTATCGTACCCAACTTACTGCTAGGAAACAATACTTCAAAAAAAAATTCTAGTGTGCAATTAACATTAAACTAGACAGAATCACTCGAGGAAGTGTGCACAACCCAAACTGGTTCACATCACACCACAGTCCCTCCTATTTATACAAATTATAACAATGGAAGCAACACAAACTATAACGGTGCGCTCAATCATACTGAGTGCACCAACGTTATAGAGCGTAAGACCACTCCAATCATTCGATCCCTACTGCACACATTAACATACAGAGCACCCGAATGCCACATCGTGCATAACTGTTCTAAATCCACTTGCAGGTCTTTCTTTCCTATGTGCATTGACTACGTTCCAACGCACACAACGAATCTAGTCACTTGTGCACACAGACCCTTTTTCAAGCGCACGATACTTCTAGCCTTCCTCCGGAAGCTCTTGACCATTTACCAGGACTATCTTAATAAAACTTACTTATCAACTAACATACTTAACATGTACAACTACAACACTGGATAAACACATTGCACTTACATGAATAAACAACATTAAACAAAATAACAACCATTACTCATATGCAACATCATGTAAGAGATAGACCATAACAAATAGAAGTAAATGAAAACACAATAAATAGACAAGTACATATTAACACTTATCTTTCAAAAAAGTCACCAACCGTGTGCATGAATCAGACGTTCCTCCCATACATAGATGTTGTTGCCCATAAGATTTCAGCAACAGGTCACCTCTGAGTTGGGGCTTAAACTCCACCAGGGAAAAATGATTCTAGTGCCAATATATGGTCTAACAAACAGTGGAATTACTCAGTCCAAGGTGTCGACAATTGAAACTAGTCTACAATCCTTCATTCCCCACATGCATGTCTCGCCCCAGGAAGTGTGCCCCTTCTCTGCTCAACAATCCTTCAGCTACCTCACTTCCTTTCAAGGGATTCAACAATAGGCCGTATCTGGAAGTCTCAGAGAACAACAACTAATGCCCAGTGCAGTAGGGAAAAATTCCCAGCAAACTCGCACTAGGAGAGATTGCTCAAGGGCCTGGCGACCCGCTTCTTCAACAACCTACAGACCTGACAACTCGCTTCTTCAACAACATAAGGGCGTAACAACCCACCTCTTCGACAACCTACGAGCCTGACAACCCGCTTCTTCAACAACATATGGGCCTGACAACCCGACTCTTTGACCACAACTGGTTTTTCCCAAACATAGGATTTACAATGACAATCAGTTACAAGAAGACTCTAGTCCTTTGCCCTAGAAAGTTGGTCTCCCGATGATAGAATGAAGGAAATACCCCCCAAATAAACTTAGGCCAACAATATATATTGCATGCCTTCAACTGGACACTTGTCACCTTCAAAGCTATCTTTAGCCACTTGGTTACTCATTCCCATCCCTCGGGAACTTTGAATAAATAATATATCCGTAAGGTTAAAATTTTTGGAAATATTATTAAAATATCCCTCCCTTTTCCCCTTTTCGGTGGAGTTTAGCCCCCCATCTCTATTTGTCTGAGTCATTCTGCGCACAACAATGTTATTTTATTATTAATTTGAGTGTAGTACACTTTACAAGGATAGGCGCACTTTCCTATTCGCATCTCGGCTCACCAGCCCAATAATCACTCAGTCTCTCCGAGTTCAAAACATATTCATACATATATTTACATCACAATCATTCCTACGCACTTTCTTGAGTGCACGCAATAGTGTGGAATATGCTCACCCTCCCTTGATGCGGAATCCACACACACTAGTTCAAGTATGTGAAACACTATGGAATGTGCACACCTTTTTCTTTGGTTACAAACCTCACGCACTACTCAGGTACGTGAAAAAACCAAAACGACTCACCAACCTATATGGAAAATTACATTGCACACTACTCAGGTGCACGCAAAACCAAAATGGCTCACCAGCCTGTTATCCCCATTTTGTGGATAACTAAGGAGATTATGTCTCGAGGCCCTCAGGTTGCACATATGGAGTGCCGAGAGACTACATGACCAACAATACCCTTTCCACAGATGGAAAATACACTCACCACCACCGATGGTCATAGGTTTGCAGATGGCATCCACCACACCAGCTAGCTTCTGGAAGGCAGTTGGCCTTGCTCCATGAGGTACAAGTCAGTATTATGGTGAGCATCTTTTCAATATTCAAGCCATTTGATTATGTTGTATCTTAGATTGCTCTAGATTTCATAATATATGCTTGGACATTATGCCTTTTGACCTACTTCACCTTGGTGGTTGACATTGTGCCCTAGTAAGTGGTTTTCTTTGGGGATGGGTTTGCTACTGGGAACTCTCTTAATGAACCATCGTACTGTTCTCGACCATACTTACCACTTTCCATCATTATTCCCCTCCATTTTCTTATATCTTGGGATTTTAGGGTGTATTGACCCAATAAGGGGTTGTCCTTGATTCTATGGGAAGAAGGGGATAGAGGCCCAAAGGGGTTGATGTTGGGTAAAAGATAAAATACTTATATAAACCTTCCATATGCTTCGCCCAAGGATCACCCAAGAAAGCAATGAAATGCTTATATTTGAGTAAAGGGGACCCACAATATAATAAATAATGCTTAAAAGGTTAGTTGAAGGATATGAGGTCTCATCACGAGCTGACCTATCATGTCCATGAATATCTAGTGGTATGACATTACCATCATCTGGTCACCAAACCAAGGTAATGACTCTCAGTTGCATGGTTGAGAGAAAGGGGGTCTCATCACGAGCCATCCTTCTCATTTCCACTAGGTGTTTGTGGGTGATATTGTCATCATCTGGTCATCACGCTAGGGCAGTGACCGTCAACCTCTCGTTATGCTATATTCAAAGAAAATAAAGAAAGAAAGATGAAAGGAAATTGATGGGATTGAAAAAAGTGCATTGTGGACAAAGGTACCACACACCCTCTACAAAGACACCCATGAATGAGACACTACGACCCCTTGTATGTCATGAGCCCTATTCCCATTGAGTCTTGACCCCATCCACTTCATCCACTTTACATGGCTTAGAGAGGGACCTTTTGGAAACTCTCCTTGACTTAGTGCAAGATCTACCCATTAGGACACCTCGTCAGCCCTCCCATATTCAAGCTTGAAAGGTCGCATAGTGTCTTTGAGCTATTAATTGTTTGATATAGTGATCTTTGATGCACATGCTTAGATGGATTATTTATTGATTGGATTCACTTATAATGATGTTATGACTTGAGATCCTTAGAGGGCATGCCCATTTGTTTTTGTAGGACCTAGTTGGTGGATAGTTTTGGGAGAACAAGCCTAGCTTGGTCTTCCATGGGGCTACAAGCCCACAGGTCGGATGCCAGGGGCCCGTATGTTGGATGAGAGATATTAGACTTGGACGGCCTTGATGATGACTTGGAAAACCTAGCCTAGCCCTCACTTGCTAAACAATTTGCCTAGTAGGGGAAAAATGTTCTACTTTTGGGCTTGGCGTCATGCTTTTTGGGCTAGGGCATGGTGGTGAGGTGCCACTCTTTTGACACATGGACGTTTGAGGAGGAGGAAGGTCTTCACCATGATGAGAGTGCTTAGATGCTTGACATGTGGCCTTTGGAGGCCTACCTATGCATCTCCAACACCAACGACTTCCTCAAAGTGGTAAAACATCCCCTAATGTGGTGACGTCCTCCTAAATTAGGGTTTTGTTTGTTCAAAAAGTGAAATTTTAAGTGAATTGTTTAATATTACTTTGTTTAAGGGGCAAGATTAGGGTTTTGGACTCCTAATCTTGTGGTTTACTCCTGTTGTCGTCCTTATACACACTTGCAAACGTGATCTGAGTCCTGCTCACTTAGTGTGTCCTTGGAGGCACAATGCCTAGGTTCACAGCCCACGCTATCACTTTGACCGGAACTTCTTCCGTCTAGGCTTACTCCTAGGGAAGCCAAAGGGGGTAGACCTTAGTTACTAAATGTGTTAAGAGTTAGGTTCTAAGAGTTAATTTTAATTTGTTAAGGTTAGAGGAGATTCTAATCCTAAGATGCTAAGGCAACCATGCAAGATGCAAGGGTTAGCATGAAAAACAAGCCTTTTCCCTAGGTCAACTAAGACTAGTGCCTAGAAATTGGGCAAGGGGTCAACTACGTTAAGGGGTGTTTCTTTACAAAAGATTACAGATTGTTTACAAATTTACAAAAGAATAAATTAATCCAATATACAGTTACTTACAAGAAAAAATTATAAGATACAAATTATACAAAGCAAACTAACCAAGTTTATCTTTATGTGTGCAGGATACAAAAGACTATAGAATTCAAATCACATCACCACATATACGAGATCATCATCAACACATTACTTCATCAATAGATTCCAAAGTTTAAGAGAGTTAAACACAACTATTATGAAAAGTATTGAAGAAGATCTACACTCTTAATTACTAAACCCCCTCCGAGTATTCTATTAG
>ML823031.1:5016-15781 GCA_009831015.1 Picea engelmannii
TGATCTATCCATAGATTAGGTTAATCCATTCACTTAAGGTGCTTCAACAAGAGGATTAGGGTTTCTGCAACTGCTCCTGCTAGCAACCCTAGCGGCAGTGTCTTGGAAGCTACTTCTGCTAGTAAACCTAGTGACATTTCCTTAATGAGATCAATATCCTAGTGAATATGTTTCCTTCCATTGTTTAGAGTGAATGAAGGAGGTGTGGGCCCATAACCTGTTAGAATATGAAAGATGTGTGCTCATTTTACCATTGACAATACCCTTGTCACCCAACCATAGGCTGAAGCCACCCTCTGAGCACCTTAACCCTGACAGAGAATCATTCTAGAAGAAAACCCTAGGCTAGATAGCCAAACAAAGGGTAGTGCACCTTTCCCCAAGGATAGCGCACCAACAAGAGCTGATCATATAGTCCAAATCCTATCCAAGAGATAGTCCAAGCAAAAATGTAACTGCTAGCTGCAGCAGCTGCACCGACAACTTTCCTCAAACCTACGCACAAAACTGGGCACTGTAGTGCGCACAAGTGTTGCTCTGCAATTCTGAGACTGCTTGCCAGAATGAGAAATGGCCTCCTGTATTTATACTAATTCTAGCTAACTGCCTGGGCCGACTTCTCATTCTGGGTATCTGTCTGTTCAACATATATTATTATTTATGTTCGACTTCTTCTCTTGGAGGCTAATAACCTAATATAAATTATCTTCTTGAGCCGACAAGTCTTCTAGGTTTATTATCCAACTCATTAGGTTTTCTTCTTTCTTCCCAGAGTATTCTATTCTTGTCAGGTTCACATGTGGAGGTAAATGCTTCCCGCAACTACCATAATATCAAAAAGAAGCAGTCAGGCTAAACAAAGGGATAAAACATATGACAGAGGTACATAACCCCTTAGACGACTTCAAGGAACTGATCGAAAACAACACAAATTACCAAAAACAAGTGCAGGCACTGAAGAAAGAAAAAGAAGAAGTCGAGTAGCAGTGCGACTTAGAACTTAAATATGTCTAGACAACCCAAAAACAATAAACATGGTATTAGAAGTAGAACAATAGAATTTGAAAGGATTGAAATAGAACATACAAAAATTAGCCAAAGAAGCTAGCGTAGTAAGCTCGGTGGTAAATGAATGGTCGACTCACTTTGCAAAAGATTCAATAAATGTCGAGTACAAATGAAGGAGGCCTTCCAGAAAGCAACGAAAATAAAGAGCTCGCTCGGATAAATTGAAACAAGAGGGGCAAAGAGGCAGATTAATTTAGAGAGAACAACTACTTTTGTTAGCCTAGATAAAGTTACAGTGAACACGACATAATGGGAATTAAGACCAAAAGTAACACCAAGTAAGAAAATAACACCTGATGTTGTAATCGACCTCACCAGGGAGTCACCCCCTGTAGAAACGGTCTCGATCATAGAATAATTACCTGCATAGAAAAATAAGAGGCAAATCATCATCAATGAACCGTCTGAATCCATAGAGTCAGATCAAATAGTTGAGACAGATGAGGTCGAGATAGAAACTATAGACATGGAGTAGCAGGAGTTGGTCGAAGAAATCGACATGGAATTGGTACAACAACAGTCGACTAGAAAACTGACATCACCACAACAGTCATTGGAACCAATACAAATCAATGAGTCGACCTCCCCAACACAAGCAACATGAAGCCCGTCTGTTTGAAGCATCAGAACAACAACAAGAAGTATTGTGATAAACTGAATCACATCGAGTCGGGATTAACCAAAATGATAAGGAAGCAGAACTAGAAAATGACACTCCAAGCACTCAAGCAGAGAACGTCGAAAAGTTGTAGACTAAAAAACCTTTACCAGAGATAGATCCCACAGAAACTAAGTAGATTAATGCAGAAGAGACAGATATCCAATACAAATAAGAGTTGGTGGTAGAAAACACCTAGTATGAGGAAGAAGAAAAAAATTAAACAAGTGAACAAAGCATCCCAACAACACAACAGATTGTAACAAAAGATGACCAAACACCCAAATCTGTAGATAAACGAAAAAAAAGGAATTTGTCCATTATTACCATCAAAATGAATAGAATAGTGACTCCACCAGGTTCGTTATTCGAAACCTCATTTGACCTAACCGCCATCTCTGACAAACATTTTTTCGACTTACATGGAGCTATCTCAAAAGAATTAGCAAGGAGATGGAAGAAGGTGTTGAAAGAAGGAAGTTGGGTCGAACAACTAAAACAAGAACAAAATAATATTTTGGAAGGATGTAGAGAAGCAGTCAGGATGAAAAAAGGGATAGAACATATGATAGAGGTACAAAACCCATTATACGGCTTCAAGTAATTGATCGACAGAATTATCGAAAATAGCACAAATTATCAAAAACAAGTGCAGGCATTGAAGAAAGTAAAAGAAGAAATTGAGTAGCATCGTGACTTAGCACTTAAAGATGTCTAGACAACCCAAGAATAAATAAACATGGTATTAGAAGCAAAACAACATAATCTGAAAGGATTCAAATATAACATACATAAATTATCCAAAGAATCTAGTGCAATAAGCTCGGTGGTAAACAAATGGCCGACTCACTTTGTGGAAGAATTCAGTAACTATTGAGTACAAAGGGATGCAATTGACTGTATAGAAATATCAAGGAAGTCGACCATGGATAACAAAGTAAAATAATCCCTCACCCTGCATTTGGAAAAATAAAGAGCGATAGAACAACAACTATCAGAGCAGGAGCATGAATAACAGAAGGAGGAAAATATAGTGCATCTAGAAACAGACCAGGAAGCCAGTCACCTGAGCCAGCTAATAGGAAAAATGCAACATACAGAGCATAAATTTGATCAAGAATCAGGAACTTCTCACACATCAAGTATAGCAGAGAAAGTCGAATTGATTACCCAGTCGAAGATTATAAATATCGAATCTCAACATGTGGTCAGCACCTGGTGCGACTTCATCCAACAAACAAAGAATTCATCCCCTAGTATTATTCGGATAGTCTTCAAGGTCATCACATAAAGTGAAAAGAACATGGCATTCAAAGAATCTAGCAGTGGAAATCCAAGCACAACAGATCAGTCCGAAATAATACCTTAATTCGATCGATCACATAAAGATCATGTTTCTTATTCTTACATACTTATCTTTCTCTCTTCATATATACTTCTCCATACTATAATTTTGTAATCAAAATAATAAAAAAAATGTTTTGTATGACCCCCTCTTGCTCAGGATGAGAAAGGAATTGAGATGGGGGGAGATGTTGTAGGGACTAGTCAACCCTATCAACTAGACTCGACGGTCGACTTAGAACTTTTCGTTCGAATAACGTAGTTAGAAGTAGAAGTCGGTTGGAGTCTCTACTAACCGACCGACCCAGGAAGTTAAATAGTTACAAATGCATGTTAGAGACATAAATAGATAAGCACATGAATGCTCAGATATCTTTAGGGGGGAGGATATGTGTTATTGTGTTGTATTGTCTATCATATAATAAAATGACTCTTCTTTGGGCTCTCACTACTTATGTATGTATCTCTATATGTCTATGTGTATGCATGTATCTCTATGATGGTTATGTAAGGTTCTACTGGTAACATTTCCCACTTTCCCTTAGATTAAAAAAGATGCACCTATGTTCTCACCTCCTTTACCCCTCACTCCACATTGCCTCTGATCGGACAAGCAACCGTCAAGCAAGTAATTCGAAAAAAATATGTTTCCTTGTGTTTGGTTTGCCCCATTAAACCAAACCATCTGACTAGACCAACACCTCAAGACATGGTTCCCCAACTCCCAAAAGTTTTCAATTCCTTTCCCTAACCCACAGGAATGCCCCTGAATTGATATATTGAGCACACCATTGATCTCATCTCGGAAGCCTATTTTCCCAATGCCCCTTCATACCGCCTCACTCCCCAAGAGGCTGATGTGATAGCACGCCAACCTAGCCAACTTTTGAATTCAGACCCTACTCCACCTTCATCTTTTCCTTGTGCATCTCCAACATTTCTTATGCCAAAACAAGTTTCTCTTCCAGTAATCTTCGCCAACAGGTTATGTACACAAGTGTTATCATATTATAACACTTTTCCTAGAAATTCCTCTTTTTCCAAATAGATTATTGAGAAATCTTCAACCAAACAACATTCTTACAAATGCAGTAAAATAAGGAAAAATCATCTGTAGAGGAATCCCTTATTAGTTGGAGTATTTAATCATATAGGGTGTATTGGACACACCCATTGTTCTTCTAGGGAGATTTTATTTAAGAGAAATTTTGAGGTAGATAATGAAGCATTGGTTGATCAGTACTGAGTGGGGTCTTCACATCACCAACAAGAACAACACTCAACACAATGTTATACCCACACTTTCACTCAGTGCCATCTTTAGGTAGTTGTTTCATTACCAAATACACTAAAGCATGCAAAACAAAGGCCTCGTAAAATTCATATGCCATGTTCTTTCACTCGGAAGCTCATGTGTGGCTCTTGTAGGACAAGCAACGATTCAAAGGAAAACATCATTAGTTTCACCCACTCAGTATGATCTTGACGTAGTTTGAGAAAACATTGGAGAGAATGCAGTGCAAATTTCCTCATTTGTTGGCAGAAGCGGGGATGCTTCCAGATCTAAACATGGAGGAATTAGGCCACCAAAGAGAGCACCCATCTCCCTTTGCATAGTTGTTTCTATTATAAACATCCCTCACCAATCCAACTTAGCAAGGAAACTCATAATAAATAATTAGCATGATTTTTTCGTCAGGCAGTTAACTAAATAAAAAGTGAAACAACACTTGTCATTCAGAAATAAAGCAACAAGTCTCTTGATGTTGTTGTAAACAAAAATTGCCTAGTCTAATAAAAATGGTGTCTTCTTGCTGAAAATACAACAGATGGTCATTTACTTCTCAATTCTAGTATTGTTCTCTTTCATTCTCTACACATTTGTTTTATTGTACAACATTGTATTCTTGTATGCTAGTCTGTTCTGTTGTTGCATTTTAAATTTTGCATATAGAGTTGTGGATCATCTCATTTTTTAACTCGTATGTTCTTATTATTTTTGTCTAGATCTTTATCTCTATTTAAATTCTTTAGGTTTTCCCTTATTTTTGTTTGTTTTTTCTCTTTTGTTTTAGTTTAGCTTATTCTATTACTTTGTTCTAAGTTCATGTTACTTATATTTGTTTTCTTTTTGTTTATTCTTTATATCTTTTATTTTAGTGTCATATATTTTTAAATTAAATTAAATTATATTATTGTATAAGTATTACTTTAATATTCTCTTTCTTTGTTTTTATATTATTGTTTAATTATGAATTAATTTACTATTATTCTACTATATAGTATGGTTTTATTTATTAGTTTGGTGTTATTTTATAATTATGTTAGGTTATTTTAGGGATTTTGTTGTTTTTCCTACTATTCTCATGCTTCATCCTCTTACTCTAGTCATCTTTCATTTCTTCTTGGGTTCTTTATATTCCAATTTTTTGCTTATGCATGAAATAGATAAAATATGAAAAATAGAGAACAATAAAATACAATCACACCATCCATAAATAAACACAAAATATGGCCTACGAAACCCAATACGGGAGAAAACCCAACTAGAAGGTGAGGTTGCTCTGCGCTCTTTTATCTGTTATAGAAATTATGTAAGTGCAAAGAAAGAGGCATTCTCCGTAGAGTTTTCTTTGACACCGTGGCATGCATGGTTGCTATAGAATATCTCATACTCTGTTATTCTCACAAAATACCATTCTTAGATGTTTTTTTCAGCTATGGAACAAGATATAATTCAAAATAATGGAACCCCTTCTCCTCCTAGTGGCCCAATATTTAACATAGCCCGATAGCCATCTAAGGATAGGTTTTTGACTTCCTCAACCCTTAATTGTGATAGGTTTTTGTACCTTCTAGAATCTTCTTGAAATTACATATGTGGCTAGCCCCATATGCATGAGTAACAAGGGCTAACATAGCATCCCCTCGTACCATGGTGGTCAACACCGTAGGTCAATTTGTGAGAGGCATAACTTTTGCATATGAGCTCCAATTGATACAATTTTTGCATAGTTGGAAAGGTATCAATGTGTAGAATAGTGTCATGGGATCCTAGCTATGATGAGATAGTTTTAATCCCCAAAAATGTTGTTTGATGCCTCAAAATGGCCTCGGAAGGTTCCAGACCCCAATTTTCCAAACTGGGACCTGCCACTAAAATGGCCCTGCAAGCTTATTCCTCCAATTTTTTCCACTGTGAAAGAATCGAGATAGATGAAAAACAATATAATGATCCAATCTGGATCAAGATTATTCCAATCTAGAACATGAGATGCATTGGGAATGATTTGACATAAAATAGATACATGAAAAGCATTATGCATCCTATGTAATGAGCATAGACTAAGGTTACATGCAATAGGTCCAGCCCTCTCCATGATCTCTAAAGGTCACACAAGTTGAGGGGATAGGTTTTGTCCTTTTCCAAACTTGATATAACTCTTCTTGGTCCGAACTCACCAGAAGAATTTGTCCCCAACTATAAAGGACCTCCAGTTTACTGAACAAGATAAATTAACGTACACGACATTAAGGTAAGATTTTTTTTTCTTTGAAACCAAAATAAAAGCCATTTAATTAACAAGGTAAAGATGTACTATACTAGTTCAGAATGATCATCTTTATAATGACTTTTAGGATGTACACAAATTCTTCCAACTCATTTACTCAAATTTGCACAACTATGCATTAATCATTCTATTATTTGCTCAAATCTTAGTTATAATTTTATTTAATCCTTTAAATTTATCAATACACATTCATTATTGCATAACCCTTTAAATATAATCAATTAAATAAGTTAAAGGAGGTAAGATTCCTTAATTTATTTCATTAAATTGTTGTACTAATTCCATCTCCACTAATAGTGGAACTACTTAAATGCTA
This sequence comes from Picea engelmannii, assembly GCA_009831015.1. NCBI lineage: Eukaryota > Viridiplantae > Streptophyta > Pinopsida > Pinales > Pinaceae > Picea > Picea engelmannii. The sequence continues at coordinate 11,975 of ML823031.1, forward strand.
ACCATTTTTCTACCCTTTTACAATTAATGTAACATATGCACTTGTCTCTATTATTTTTTTTGAATGTAAGCCATATTGTAATTTCTAATAATGATTAAATAATTCAAAATTTAACTTCCAAAGAGAATATTTAATGCACTCATAGTATAATCCATTAAAAACAATCAATAAAGTAAGATAATTAAAATAAGGTTGTTTACCAATCATTATAATAATAATAATAATAATCTATTTTTAAGGTCACGACCAAGCCAGCACACCAAATTGGTGTATGAGACCCCCTTGTTTGTGGGACAAGGGACCCCCCTCCGCCCANCGATTTGACTGGTAAAGTCTACGAAGGTATACATACCCTACCCCCCTCTAGATTTGAACCTGTGACCTCTTAAGAGGAAACACATGTTCTTAACCATTAGGCCCACTCAGGCTGTATACTATGATTACCAATCGCTCCTAGTCATATAAGTAATCATTTTTAACCTTGTAAATGTTTTAAAGATTAAAATGATTCCTTATCTATAATATCTATTTCTCTAACACTTACAATGTCACATTCAACTCATTAAGGAAATTAATACTCGCATAGAGGCTAACTATTTGGTAATACAAATTTTTGTATACATGCTAATTAAAACATAACTCTTCAACTAAACATAGATAGGTTGTTTATCAACATAGAAAAATCCAAGGAGAGGCTTTCACCTCTCGCACAAGTTTGTTGCCCAACTCTCCACAAGTAAACTAATAAGTAAAAATTTCAGCAACATAACATTCATCCAATAATAGGGTCTCTTATCTCTTCCTCTCCATCTCATTTATAGGAAAAACTGCAATGACACTTGTCCTTTCATGCACAATAATCAATTTTTAATAATTTAATTAAAGATTATTCACCCAATACACTTGTCACACTCTCCCCAAGTTGCACAAGTTTATTCCCTTTTTATTTTATTTAATTAGACATTTTCCCTCACATTCCCCAATTTGTTCATATTTTTCCTCTTAGTTGTCTCTTAGTTCCCCAATCCCTCGTTTAATTTGTGTCCCCTAACTAAATTTCAGTTTGATTTGCATTAGGAGTCTTCTTTTAGTTAGGATTAGTGGTTGATTGATTCAAGATGCTACTTTATGTGGACTGCCTATTCTCTCATATTTTTATTTTCCTCTTTATTTAAAAATCTCTTTTATAATTTTCATGCACACATGTGCATCTACCCAACTTTATTTTAATTTCTTCTTTTACTTAACTTACTAGTCTAATTCCCTTCATTCCCTTTTAGTTTTTTAATTTAGACAAACCTCTTGGACTTAGACTCTTTGTTAGTTTCCTTGTTTATAATTTAATAATTAGTTTTATGCTCTTTCTAACAATGTCTAAGTATTTTTATTTTTATTTTATAGGCCTTCTAGATTTTTGGTTGACTCACACTTTGTTTAAGCGACGTGCCCTTCAAGACACACTCTGTGCTCCAAGGGTGCCACTCGCCATTGGCTAGTTTGGAAGTTTGTTAGACACTTGGAGTCAACACTCCATTGGTTGACCTTGTCAGATACTAAGGGTTTTTCTAAGGAATAAGGATTATGCCTTATTGCACACCCTTTATAATTCCTCGTGAGCAACTGTCTCGGTGTTCCCTCACGATATCATGGACCTCTTGAAACGAGGTAATCGTTAACCTTTGTTCAAGTAATGACGAGAGTGCTAGTAGGTTGTGACAGGGACGTTGCCACACCTCTCCCTCATTCATCCGAGTTCTGTGTATGGCCCCTTTACTCCATATGTGAGTTGGATTAGCAAGCGCCACCATGCCTACATCCACTGACAAAGGAAATGTCAATAATCCATATACATAATATCCATATTGAAATCATCATATAAATCACATGCGTGTAAATCAAATACTCAAACCAAATACAAGTCCACTCCCTGACTCAAATTGGAGTCCAAGGAAGTTTGTTAATGCCATCAGCATCCTCAACCTATCATTTATCCTGCACACTCAGGGGAACTCATCAATAATACCTGTCAATATATATATCTAGAATTTAACATATAATCACAATTACATCACAATATAACTCATAATCAAAGCATAATCATAATGTATCATAACTGGATCACTTGATCGCAAGTGTCCTCAAAGAATAAGTCAATATAAAATGTGTTCAATGGAACTAGATGTTACACCAACCTTATAACTATAGTTAGTCTTATTAAAACCTGCATATCTCTTTTGGAAATCCTAATTTTGTTTAGCCTTAATCCATAAATGCCACACATAATCTCTGGTCCTACCATAACTCTGTGAGAAATCAAGGGTATAGAAAGATAACTAAACTAACCTCCTATCTATGAATCCAACAACATATAAAACATAATAAGAACAGAAAGAGAAGGAAAACGAATATTCACCCAATTGGGCTACGTCCACAGGAGTATTGTCTTTTATTATCTCCAGAAATCTCCTTCAATCTTACAAGAGAGCAACTCCACAATTACCCCATACAAATATAAAAGAATGCTTGAGAGCACAAGATCATGATCACATGTTATGCCTTAAGAGACACTCTTGGCATTATTATATACCAAGAGATATGGAGGAATTACTCTCATATATTGCATGTGGGATAATATAATTCTCCTTTTTATCATCTTTTTATATAATATTCCTACCAAATGTAAATTATTCCATAATAAATATGGGATATTTGTTTTATATTCTTTTACATAAGATTGTGGACAACTTCCGACATAATACAAAGACATTATTACCTTCCAAGGAATATAATATATTCCAACACTCCCCTTCAATAATGGATGAGAGAAAATCCCACACTAATGGAGGAAGTAGTCATTACTAATGCTCCCCATTGATGACAACTTCCCTCATCCCCAACAAATAACGAAGATGTACAAACTTTTCCTCTGTAATGGATCTGGTGAAGATATCGGTTGCTTGTTTCTCAGTAGGACAATGTGTCAGAGAGATAGTACCATCTTCAACTAGATCTTGAATATAATGTGCATCAAGATCAATATGATTTGTCTTGGAGTGTTATACCAGATTATAAGCAAGTTGTATTGCACCTTGATTGTCATATCTCAACTCTGTGGCAGATTTATGAATCAGTCTAAGCTCTGTAAGAACATGGCGTAACCATACTGCTTATTTAGTTTCTTCTTTGGTTTCTCTGTACTCTGCTTCACAAGAAAATAATGCAAGAGTCTTCACCTTCTTACTGGACCAAGAAATTGGACCTAAACCAAGCTGAAATATATAACCTGCAGTAGACCATCGGTTTGAACTGTCACTTGCCCAATCATAATATGTATAACCAAGAAGTGAAATTGTATCACGGCTTGAATAAGATACACCATAATTCACTATCCATTTTAAGTTTCTCGGAATTCTCTTGGTTGCCTACCAATGAATTTCATGAGGTTGTTACATGAACCTAGAAACCTGTAGTGTCCCCAAGGCCGAGCCCCGATGTAAAATATGATCTGAAAGAGATTGTAAATATGTGTTATAGGATGGTGAGCCAAGTTTTGTATAAGCCAGTAGGCTTATGTGTTTGATTAGGCCAGAGAGCCTAAGCGTTGAAGGCCAAGGGCCTGGATTTTGTATCTGTATGTATGCAACACATCAATAAAATATAAACACTGCCAGGTGCAGAATGACCACGATGAATGAGTGATGGGGGACTGAGCGTCCACAGAGTGGGCAAGGAACTAGGGGCTGGAAGGTGGGAAAGGGGCTGAGTGTTGAGCCTAGGGGCTTAGGCCTGGAATAATATTTTAATATT
>ML823031.1:25106-35402 GCA_009831015.1 Picea engelmannii
GAGAGGTTTGAAAGCCTCAGTAGTGAAAAGTGACACTACAAAACCAGATTGACGATAAAAGAGATATCGGGCCTACTATGTGTCAATTATATCAAATTGCTCACAAGTTGATGGTACAGTGTAACATCAACAAGAGGAGTAGTACATTCCACAGTTAACTTAACAACGGACTGAAATGGTGTGGGATAGGGATTACAATCACTCATATGGAAACAAGCCAATAAATCGGTTGCATACTTCGACTGAGAGATAAAAATACCATTGGCCATATGCCAGATCTAAAGACCCAAGAAATAGTGCAAGATGTTGAGATCTGTCTTCTCAAACTGATTTTGAAGATCACTTTTCATATTTTGAATTAATACAATTTGGATTCCAGTGATAATAATCATCCACATATAAGAAAATAATGAGGACATAATCACCAAAGTCCTTAACATACAAATTTGGATCAGATATACACCGCTTGAAACCATTCTTCAAGAAATGTGCATCAATTTTATCATACCAAGCGCTTAGTGCTTGCTTGAGACCATACAAACACTTGTGTAATTTGCATACTAAGTTAGAATTTTTAGCAGTGACAAAGCTAGGGGGTTGTTGCATATAAATGTCTTCATTAAGATCACCATTCAAAAAAGAACTTTTAACATCCATTTGGTGTATTTCCCATTTATAAGATGCAACAATAGATAAAATGGTTCTTATTGTATTCATTTTAGCAACAAGAGCAAAAGTTTCATTATAATCAATACATGCTTGTTGATTAAAACCTTTTGCAACTAACTTTGATTTATATTTTTCAATATGACCTTCTGCAGTAAACTTTTTTTTATGTACTCATTTACAAACAAGTAAGTTCTTTCCCGGAGGAAGGGGAACAAGAGTCCATGCCTTGTTCTTTATTAGAGATTCATACTCAACAGTGATAGATTGTTCCCAATGAGGGTGACCCTTAGACTGAACATAAGTAGTATGATCATCTGTGGATAATACTTTGGTCATAAGAGCAAAGTTAGATCTAGTTCTATGAATATTAGAAGGATTACCAATCTCACTACCTGCGGATTCAAGAGTTTTTCGGGCCCAAATAGGAAGATGAGAAGCAACATAAGTTACTTCAGTTACTTCAGGACATTTAGGTGGAGTACTTGAAGAAGAGGGTGAACTCAAATCAACAGTAGGCATAGAGATGGAAGAAGATTTGATAGATATAGTTTTAACAGAAGACAATGACACATTCAGGGTAACATGTGGTTCAACAGACTTAGGTGGTGAAGAGACTTCATTGATAATGACACTTTGGGTAGAAGGGTAAAAAAACCTGTAAGCTTTTGAATCCTTAACATAACCATTGAAAATACATTTATGAGACTTGGTTTCTAACTTTTTATGTTTTGCATCAAGAATATGAACCCAACATTCACTGCCAAATATCTTAAAGTTACTTATATTGGGTTTTCTTCCATTCTATTTTCCCCCATGGGTAACATACATGGTTTCTTTTGTAGGAACTCTGTTTAAAATAAAGTTATCACAACAAATGGAGTCAACCCAAAAACGTTTATGTAATCCTTTAGAATATAGCATACATCTAGCCATTTCAACCAAAGTCCTATTTTTTCTTTCAACAACCCCATTTTGTTGAGGCGTATAAGGAACAGTCTTTTGATGTTGAATTCCATGCTTAGACAAATATACTTCAAATTATTTCTTAAAGAATCCCCCCCCCATTATCTGATCTCAAGGTTTTAATACGTGTACCATATTCTTTTTCAGCAAAGGATTTAAATTCTTGAAATTTAGCAAAGGTTTGACTTTTATGTTCCAAAAAATAAACCCATGATTTTCTACTAAAGTTATCAATAAAAGTAAGAAAATAAACTGCATGAGATAGAGAAGGAGTTTCAAGAGGACCACAAATATCACTATGAATTAATTGCAAGGGTTCTTTAGCACACCAAGCGTTACCTTTTTCAAACATTTCTCTATGATGTTTACCAAGCACACAACCTTCACAAACACCTTTAGTAGACGAAATATTAGGCAAGCCATGTACCATTTTAAATAACAAATGCATTTTACCATTATTCAAGTGACCTAATCTTGCATGCCATAATTGACTTAATTCATCAGTGTGAGAAACATAAGAATAAAATGGTTGTCTTTTAGTTGAATTAAAACCAACAAATTTATATAAACCAGTGTCATGATCAACAAGACCTGAAGAAGCTACTTTGAAATTTTGGTTGATATCTTTAAGAACATATTTATCCAGCCAGGCTTTAAATTTATATACTTTCTAACATGTGTGATAAATAGAAAGCAAGTTGATGGGCATGTTTTGAACATGAAAAACATCTTCTAATTGATCATTAGTAAGTTGAATATTACCAGTACCAATTACGTCAAGTTGTTTACCATCACCAATAGACACTTTTTGAGATGAGTGCTTATTATTGTAATAAGATGTAAACAAATAATCATTTCCTGTCATATGGTTAGATGCACCAGAATCTATTATCCATTCCACATTAGAAGAATTACTAGATTGAACAAAAGACAGACATAAAACTACTTCTTGTTCATTAGAAGCTTGCTTTTTAGCCTTAACATTTAAGCATTTTCCTTTATAGAAACTCTTTTCAGGATGATTAGTTTTACCACAATACTTACAAAGATCATATACTTTCTTCTTCTTACTAACTTCATGAGTAACATTAGAAAGATTACCAAAATTATTAGTTAAAGAGTGTGAACAAGAACCTTTGGTATTAGGTTGAAAACTTTTCTTATGATTCTTATTATTATGTGTCATTAGAGAATTATGAGAAGTTAATTAACCTGAAGCAGACAACCTTTCTTTCCATTTAGCAACCTATTACAAAATTCATCAAAAGTAGGTTTTGTGGTGCCTTTATACATTTCAATAGCTCTATTCCTAGTTTGGATGAACATGTCAAAACAAGATGGCAATTTATGTTCTACAAGAATGATTAAAGCAGTATCATTCTTCTTATAATCTTTACCACAATTGTTTAAATTTTCATTTAAGGTTTTCAGTTCAACAATATAGAGTTCTATCCTATTAAAATTAGTAGGATCTAGCTCATGGGTTTTCTTTTCTAGGCAATAAGTAGATACATCATCAGATTTATCAAATAGAGAAGCAAGAATTTTCCATACCTCAATCGTGTTGTCCTCTTCCTCAATACTTACCTAAAGACTATTTGATATTGTTTGTCCAATGAGCCCTCTTGGTTGATCACATATTTCTTCCCAAATAACCAGATCTTTAGCATCAATGGACTTCTTGTGTTCACTATTAACCAACCTCCAAATACTCTTGGTCCTGAGAACATTAATCATTTTTCTCTTCCATGCAAGATAGTTAGAACCAACAAGTTCAGGAACATAAACTACTTCTGAAGTCATTATGGTGAGAAACTTAACAAGAGATAAACCCTAATGCAAATAATATACAAGCTAGGAAAACAAAAGAGTAAACTGAAAATATCTTACCAAAAAAATATATATTATTTAAAGTAGATCAAGGGTTTTGAGCCAAAATTTTGAAATGATCATAACACGATCAATATGGCTCATAAATTCTATTATAACCTTCTTTTTGGAAATGGCATGGTCATTCTACATCCATTTTCTTACGTCGAATAGAAATCTAGATATTCTGTCAAAATATATCATCATTGCAATATTTTCGTTTGTACGAAAAAGTTTTGAAAAAATACTTGATTTTAAATCAGCGATATCTCCGCTTTCTGGACACAAAATTAGAAGAATATTTTTTCAAACCATGTATTTTTTCGTGAGGAACTTAAATAAGTAACTGTTGTCTTCATATTCTGCACCAAAAGTTTCAGAATTGGATATGAAAGTTGCAACCTCAATTTTTCCTGCAAATAAAAACTAGATCTGAATAATCGGGAGATAGATCTCCTTGAGGAGAATCAAATTCTCATATATATATAGAAAAAAATCAAGAAACCTGTAAAAAATCTACAAATTAGGGTTTAGGGTTTAAAGAAAAAACTCAAACATATAGAATCATGCTCATATATGAAGAGAATCCTAATGGCTACTAGATTTGATGGAAAAACTACAAAAAATAACAGTGGCCAAAATAAAATATGAAGATAACCATGTTGGATAAAACTATAGAAGGTGGTAGATCATAGCCACCAAACTATGATACCATGTGAGAAATCATGGGTATAGAAAGATAATTAAACTAAACTCCTATCTATGAATCCAACAACATATCAAACATAATAAGAACGGAAAGAGAAAAGGAAAAATGATACACCAAATATATGTGGTTAACCCAATTGGGCTACGTCCATAGGAAGGTTGTCTTCTATTATCTCCAGAAATCTCCTTCAATCTTACAAGAGAGAAACTCCACAATTACCCCATACAAATATAGAAAAATGTTTGAGAGCACAAGATGATGATCACATGTTATGCCTTAAGAGGCACTCTTGTCATTATTATATACCAAGATATATGGAAGAATTACTCTCACATATTGCATGTGGGATAATATAATTCTCCTTTTTATCATCTCTTCATATAATATTCCTACCAAGAGTAAATTATTCCATAATAAATATGGGATATTTGTTTTATACCCTTTTACATAATATTGTGGACAACTTCTGACAAAATACAAAGACATTATTACCTTCCAAGGAATATAATATATTCCAACAAACTCTATCCTCCAGTCTGTCCTAGCTAAGGTGAGTCATGCATGACCTTTCATATAACATCTCAAATGGTTCCATGTCATTAGAATTATGGTAGCTACTATTATATGTAAACTGCACCAAGGGAAGATACTCTTCCTGTTTGGTTTGTTGGTCCATCACATGTACCTAAGGAATTTTCTCTAGAACCTAATTCATCCTCTATGTTTTCCATCTATCAAGGTGTAAGTTTTGATAAAATTAAGTTGTGTCCTCAAATAATCCTAGAACTCTATCTAGAATCTACTTAGAAAATTGAAGCTCTATTATGAAAATTAAAGTCCTATGAAGTTTCACAATCCCTTTTATGAACACCTATGCCACTTTGGTTGCCTTATATGTGGTATTAACAAGAATAAACTATATAATTTTGTTCAATTTATCCACCACACTAAATTCCACCACAAAATTGCATCATGTCTTCTCATTCCATCTCAAAAATATCATGAGGCTACAACAATGTTGCAAGATGATGATGTTCAACTTTTACATGTTGAATTTCAAAACATTTTGCTGCATAATATACCACATCATTTTTCATACCTACCCAAAAGAAATAAGTGGGATTCATATCAACACACATCTTATTTACTCATGGGTGAGTAGCATATATCAAACCATGGGGCTTCATTCAGAATCAACACAACTATATTCTCCTCATGGGGAACATAGGTTCTCCCAATCTGGAATATCGTGAAGAGTATATCCCTTAATCTTTGATTTATAATTCTTTGCATATCAAATTGTATATGCTACTTCTACATACCAATTTTCCATCAAATGCATATTCAGGACCCATTCAATTAAATCTACCTTTAAGGGGATCATAGAGTAGATATGGGGTTATTGATTGAGTGCATCTGTCACTCTAATCATTAATCCTTTGATATAAGTAATATCAAATTCATATTCTATAAGGAGTTATAGCCACCATTGTTATCCAAAATTTAAATCACTTTGAGTAAATATCTATTGCAAGCTCCAATGCTCTATTTTAAGCTTAAACTTGCAGCCAAGGAAATAACGTCTCCATAATTTCAAGGCATACACAATAATTTTTATATCTAATTCATGAGTCACATAGTTATCCTCATGTGGTATTAACTTCCTATAAGGTTAAGCAATCACCTGTCCATCTTGTATTATAACACCATGCAATCCATCTCGGGAGGATCAATGGAAACCATGAAACTTTTTTCCATATTAAGTACTTTAGTGTTGGAGATGTAATTAAAATTTACTTGATTTGGCAAAAAATATTGCTCACACTTCTCATTCCATTAAAATTTCCTTCCCTTCTTTTGTATGAATTTAATGGCGTTAAAAATCTTGGAGAATCCCTTCACAAATATCTTGTAATAAATTGTCAAACCCATGAAGCTATGATCTTCATACACATTCTTTGGTGATGGCTATTAGTCAATGGCTTCAATCTTTGCAAGATCCACTATAATACCATCATATAATACCATCACTTGGAATGATATACCAAGGTAATGAAATTTTATTAGGAAAAATGAAAATTTGGATAATTTTTTATAGAGCTTATGCTCCCTCAAACATTGTAGAACTAGTCTCAAATGTTCCTCATGTTCCTTTGGGGTTCAAGAATATATCAATATATCATCAATGAAAACCTAAATAAACTTTTCCAAGGAATATGATATACTATTGGAAAAGTATCTCATTTCCCTTCATCTTATCTAGGATTGATTTTCCATTTGAGTTAGATTTCAAAATAGAAACTGATGAGGAAGTCACAACTATAAAATTTATCCATTTAGTAGGCATGAAACTTGAGTACTTTGTAGACTAGGCACATGAACTTGGAGTTGGGGAAATAATGGCTTGTTGGAAATATTATCCCGATCCCTATAGGGTAAAAACACTGCATTTTCTAGAAAGTGAATAAAAATCATTTTATTTTGTGCGAAAAATCCTACTCATGTGGAACTTTCCTAGTGACCGACAAAAGAGGTCAATGTTGAAAATTTTACAAAATGAATCATCTTATCATGAAATATGAGCTGATGAGACTTAACATAGGGAATACTAATGTGGAAGGGTTTTAAAACTTGGAAATAATCCTAGGATGGCCTCCCTTAAGGGAAAAGTATTATGGTACTGAAACAAGCCAAACAAACTTGTATTGAGACTGCTTAAGCACTGACAATATATTATTGGGCACTATGGCATTGATGATTGTCATGAAGGTTTTTTATACTTAATAGTAGTCTTGGAAATACTACAAATTTGAAATCCATTTATCCCTACTAACCCCAACTTGATGATTGAGGCCTTAACCAAATTGAAACTTGAACCCTGTAACCAACTTGGACTAAGATCAAGTGACTTAACATTGATGAATGATACTCTTCTAGTGTATGATAAGTCACTATGTGCTTGAATAAATTAGTGAATTTGACCCTTAGATACTCTTTAATGGGGCAAGAGTCATAAATATAAAGACTCCTACCACTTTCTTCTACAGAAACCAAAGTTTGAAAAGCTACTTGGAGCAATTCTCCTACTGGATTAGGAAGATGCAAAATATGAAACATCATGTTGAGTCCAAAGTGTATTTTTGGTTCAATAACAATCAATCAATTTATTTATCAAATTTAATCAAATATAGTTTTAGAATTTCATTGACAATTTTGTCAGATGGAAAAGAATAATTCTTAAGACAAAAAAGAATAATTTTGAAGATAGATTGATAAATAATTTTTGACATAATGAATCAGTTTATTCATCAAATTGAATATAATATAGTTTCATGATTTATATGACATTATTATCAGGTGGAAAAGAATAATTCTGATGACAATTTCATAAATAATTTATGAGTAATCCAGGTGATCTTCATAAAAATGATGTAAAGCAACATGATATATAAATTCACAATATATATTATGTAAAATTACATCATATAAAAATTCATGTCTATTGAAATACACAGAAGAAAAAAAAAAATAGAGAAAGGGATTATAAATGTGCATAAAATGTACATGTTAAAATATTGTTTGAAAATGCATAGTTGTCTTTTAAGTAATAGTAAAACCTATCAATATAAGAGGTAGCTACTTCTATCGACATAATAATTTCTATCTAATTCAAGGCAGATAAGTATATATTTTTTTAAACATGTAACGATATATCATGGATTGAGTCCATGTTTGTGTTCATGGGAAACAAATTCCATTCATCATGATATCAATGCAATGATCATCTATTGACATGAAGAGATGATAATCATCATACGTCGATACTTCATCCACTACTAGATGTGTAATCATATTGGTGTTCAAATCATAATAGATGAATGGAATATGGGCATACTTACACATGATTACAATACTTCCCACGACACAAAGTGGAATATATATAAAACATTTTGTCATATCTTGTAAGAGACTCCATATTAATCCCCTTCCATCCTCCAAATATCTATATGCTTGTTGAGATAGACATTGGCCACATTTAAAATATTCCATCTCATTAGTAGACCATACAGATGTAGAATCATCATTAACAAGACACACCAATTGGTTTGAATGCACTATTAGAGACACAAATCAATTATTACATTATATATAAATGAAATGGATACCCCATTTATTTTTTTCAGTGTCCAATGAGTATATTTTGTACACACATCTCATGTTAGGAACCTAACCCCTCACGTAGGTAGAACAATATATTCGGATGTAATAAAGGTCAATATCAATAAGGCCTTGCAATAAGGTAGAATAAGTCAAATGTGAGAAGACCTAATAGAAGCTTCTGATTCTAGAAGGATCTTCCTCTAGATGGTTCTTTTGGATAGATATATTTAGTATAAATAGGAGTCTAGGGTATGAGAACCCTATCTTGGATATTATTGTAATAGAGATCTACTCGACTGGAGGTTTCCCCCTCGAAGAGGCAAGTGAACATTTCTCTCAGAATCAAAGTGCTCTTTCTGGTGTTATTACTGATATCGTTTTAGTGTTATTGTGGTGTTATTCTGGTTATATTGTTGTTTATCTGCCATTTCTAGAATTTTATTTCTGTTCTACATACTTTTTATATCTGGAATATTACAAGTGGTATCAAAGCACTTTCCTCGACAGAAAATTGTGGGTTAATTGTTTTCAAGGTAGAGACGTATTCCAACGTCTTTAAGCTACAAAGATCTGTCGTTACGTGCATAAACCCATGGTTGAGGGATTCATACACTCAGGAACTACAAGTGGTTCTTAAGCGCACATTTGTTGTCCACCTTTGTAACCCATGTTGGTACCCCTTCGAGTGGTAGTGCATCAGACAACACCTCTATATGGATCGACCTAGATTTCTTGAATCCCTCTTTAGATAAACCGATCGGATGCCTTACTACTATAGTGTCATCGAGAAAAGCACTCGAGAAGATACTCTCTAGTACCTGGGTAGTTGGGTAGTATGGCTAAGGGCACGATCTAGCCTCCTTAGTTGGTGCCCTGAGATATTGGGTCGAGTACTACTATTGGACCCCGCACATATATCAGAGAGATATATCACAGGGAAAACCCTTGTTTGTATAACCCTTGAATACCTAACCCTTGGGGACATAAACAAAACATAAAACAGACAAGATCTATTGTTGCACAACTGTGTTTGAGTTGCCAAATCACTACACATTTCTTCCTGGTTAAGCATTTGGGCATTTCATCACTGCAGTATTCTTCAAACCAGATTATAACTCTCTAGACCTATTCCATTGGATTTATCTCTTCGCCCTTATCACATTCATACCTATAATTTTTCAGCAAAATTTTTGACCCCACCTGCTCCTTTTCGGTTCCCTCGTCATCATGGCCCATACCCGTAGTGATCCAGATTATTTTCGGCACGAAATGAGAGCAGAGATATAATAAAGAAATGCACAGAGATACTGCATATATCCAATAATATAACATAAATATATCATATATGCAACCATAAACATAGATATACAGTAATACACGATTTCTGTTAATGAAATAAATGTACAGAGACTATAAAATACAGAGTGAAAGACTCGATAGAATGGTGGCATCTTATCTCTGAGAAGAGATGTGACGGCTACTCGCATTCGCAAGATGATTACAATGAGGCTCTGAAGGCCTTGTTACAATAAACAGGAATGCCAAAATTCCTAGACATCCAAAACCCTAACCCTAGGAGATGAAGCGCAAAAAGTCATGTGGGCCCCGTTTGGGTAAGTTAGTACATCAACTTCCCAGGGTCGTAACTTTTGCATACGATCTTTGTTTTAGGTGTATGATAGTGCGTTGGAAAGGTATTGTCGAGGAGATTCATTTTTGGGGCTCAATCATGCCTTCGGCTATCATTAAGAACCTCGGTCTCGAAAAACCTTCATTTGGTCCCTCAAAATGGCCCCGAAAGTTAAAAACTGCTAAAAATAATAAATTGCCAAATTCGCCAGAAAACTGTTTTGAGCCAGTCGAAAAAGGTGGGTGGCCACCGATATCCACCTGGATCAATCCTCCCTCCTTAGGAAGCAATGGTA
>ML823031.1:46141-59861 GCA_009831015.1 Picea engelmannii
GGTGGCAGGAGCAGGTAAGGTACTCTATGAACTTGGAGGAAATGTTAACCTTATATATTCCTGTAGTATTGGTCACGCCACCAACAATCAAGCAGAGGCCTATGGTATTTTGTGGTGGCTAATTCTGGCCAGATCTTGAGGCATTCGTAATCTAACAATTCTTGGTGACTCCAAAAACACAATCAGACATGTGCGACTAAAGACGCTTCCTAGTGATGCCCACCTAAGGTCTATATACCACATAATTCAAAAGGAAATACAATATTTCCTTCAAGTGGATCCACTCCACATCTTTCGAATAAAAAATCAAGAGACCAGTCTCCAAGACAACCTAGCTACCATAAGGAAAATTAGGGTGATATGTATCAATGGAGGTCTCACAAACCAACCTATTCCATGAAACATTATAAAAATTCTATACCACCAAAAAGTATCATTCTTCATAGAGTGGACATGACACATGGGCATGGATTAAGCGAAGGGTTGTGTGTTGCGCATGCGTCATCCCAATGCCATTATAAATCCTCCATGGTCGTGGGAAGTTTTATTTCACACACCCACCCATTCACAGGATCATGTGGGAATGCCTTACCCATTATGGCTTCGACTACTTGTACTTGCAATTATGATTGTAGATGGATAATGCACACAGAGAGTCATCTGGTCCTGGCATCATCCACATGTGTTTGGATCCTTCTTATTGGACTTGATATCTATCGATGCAACATCCTTTTTTAGCCCTAAGTTCTCATGAGTGGTATCTCTGGTGTCTTTCCCACGTACTCCTGAATTCAACTTGTGGGAGTTGGTTCAACGGCATGAGGAAATTCTTAGAGATGGAAGATAACCATGTCATATTTTAAATAAGAATTAGGGGACTTGCGCTTTGTGGTTAGGTCCTTGCAAATTTAATTGTGTGGTCACTTGTCTCAAGTTCTTACAACTCTTGAAATTGCAGTGCAACATCGTCAAGCTATGCAGCAGATCTAAGACGATTACACCACGTTGAGGTCTTAACTTGAATAGGTTCAGCTTCATCAAGGCTATGGATCACCCTCTCAGGTATTTCAAGGAATTTTTGAAGAGGCTTCATCACCAAACAACATCCCACCTATGTTGGATCTAAATGCCCTTGCTCCATATTCCATGCACAACATCGTTAGTATGAAGGGAATTACCACATTTTTCTAATCTGAATGTATTTCTTTTACACTTTCGTATAAGGGGCCTTTATATGAATCTACTCTGTCAGAATCTATGGGAAAATTTATCTGTTATAATATTTAGATTTTCAATCAATGGGAATTTTTGTATCAGGACTAAGCCTCATATGGGTCTAGTATGAAAATTTTTGCAACTATTGTACTACTTCTATGTGTCCTCACACAACTTTACTTAATGAAAATTCTCGTGGATATTTCTTGAAATGAATTGTGTGGGAGGTTTTGAAATGTCCAATTTTTTTCTCTCTTTCTCCTAAGACCAGGTCTCCTTGGTATATATATAGGAGACAAAGGGTACAATTATAATGAAAAGGTGCAATGAAGGGTTCTAATCTACATACAAATATAATACTAGAAATGTAATAATTAAATATCTAGGGCTTCATAATGTCAAATTTTCATTAGTTTCGTTAACATTAGATTTACCATAGCATTTTTATCTTCTTTTAAATTTCAATAATCATATATTGTAATATATAAGAAACAGATAAACAAGCACAAGAAGACACAAAGATTTATCCTGGGAAAACCCCAAACTCGAGGAAAAACCCAGCCAACTTTTCTTAGAGATAATATTCCAATACCACCATGAACAAGCTTTAATGACAAGAGAAAACCAACAATGAAGAACCTCGATAACAAATACTTATATCTTATTCTTTTCAAACCCTAGCGAGGGTAGACAACTGATCAACACTATAGAACTGGCACCAATATAACACACCACAGAGTTGGCACCAAGATAGGTGCATCACTAGAATTGAAACCACAGAGTTGGTGCCACTGGTAATTGGTAACTGCAATTGCTATTGCTATTGTTACTGTTATTGCTACTGCTATTGCAACTGCAACTGTAATTGATAACTGGCACAAAGTAAATGAGTAGCACCACACAACCTTAGAGCAACTCCTCTAAAAGTAGCGCACAATAGAAATTGCCAAGAGCCACCAAGAATATCCTTCCCCAAGTGGGGCACACTCTCCAAGAGAACCAAAGACCAGAAATAGTGAAATTGTTGCAATTGCAACTGCAACTGCTTAGTGCGTATTGCAGGAAGAAGAATTGTCTAACTGTACAATTGAACTAACCTAGACTTGTATTTATACTGATCTAGGCATATGTATGGGGCCGACTTCTTATTCTGGGTCTTCAAATTTACTTTATTCTTTCTGTGGGCCGACTTCTCTTCCTAGAAATTATATTTCCACTTTATTATTATTTCCTGTGGGCCGACTTCTCTTATGTGGTCTTCTATTTCACTTTATTATTTTACGGAGTGTTCTTCAATTGTTCAATTGTATTCCTTTGACTTCTTGGAATCTTCTTCTTCTATAAGAAAAGTTTTCGAGGAGGAAAATACCTCCCGAAGCTACCAAAACATCAACACTCCCTCTTAGATAGGGAGGCATCTTTCCACGATGTCTTCATCCAGTAGTCCACTGACTACTCTGCAATCAACTAGTAGAACACAACTACTACCATGCCATTGGTATCTCAAATCATCCGCCACAATCTCTATGACTATATTGCAATCAATCAGTATCACACAACTACTTCCAAGCAATCTAGTAGTCTTCACGACTACATGGCAATCAAATAGTAGCACACAACTACTACAATGCCATCCAATGGAACACAATTACTGCCAATTCATAGTAGTACACAATATTGTTAGAGTGGTACAGAACCACTACCATAGTAGTACACAACTATTGTCCAGTGATACACAATCACCGCTAGTGGTACAAAACCACCACTATAGTAGTACACAACCACTACCATATTCCTTTGGACTGTGATGTGATTTTCCTTATTATTTTCTTGTAGTCTTATTCACACCCATCCACATCGCATGGTATGGGAAATACTTCCTCCATATCCCCATTCACACGAAGCCACCTCGCCTGGCTTAGGAAAGGATATCCCATGGTCCAAGACCATGCTCCAAGTATTATTCACACCTAGCCACCTCGCATGGCATAGGCAAGACTTTCCACGAGTCTTATTCACACCTAGACATCTCGCATGGCATATGAAAGAATTATACCAGGCTGTGATGTTTCTCCTCTCCCAGTAATCTTATTCACACCTACCCACCTCACATGGTGTAGGAAAGACTACAACCATATCCCCATTCACACCTAGCCACCTCACATGGAATAGGAAAGGCTATGTTGCAAGTCTTATTCACACCTATCCACCTCACATGGCATAGGAAAGACTTGATACAGATCTTATTCACACCTAGCCACCTCACATGGCGTAGGAAAGATCTGTACTCGGCTATAAATTACTCCCTCAATCACCTCACATGGATGATCTGGGAAACCCTTGGCCGGAGGAGAAATCTGGCTGGAGGAGAAACATCAAGCCTCCCTCTCAACGAGGGTGGACATTATGCAACACACCAAGCTTGTCTATGAAGTACTCATACTTCACTCTAGATAAAGTCTTGGTGAGAATGTCTGCTCTCTTCTCATCAGTGGATATGTAACGGAGCTCCACAAATCCTCTCTGCACCATGTCTCGGATGTAGTGGTATTTTATCTCTATATGCTTTGACTTGTCATGAAACACATGATTCTCTGATAGCTTCACACAACTTTTATTGTCACAATGTATCAAATTTGGATCCAACTCTATATCAAATAACCCTGCAAGAAACTTCCAGAGACACACTGCTTCATGGCTTGCAAAATTGGCTGCAATATATTTTGCCTCTGTTGTACTGAGTGCCACTGACATCCACTTCCTACTCAACCTAAGATCACTCCTGATCCCAAACTGAAGCAACACCTTGATGTGATTTTCCGGTCCATTGCACTCCCTTCCCGGTTAGATTTTATATAACCTTGCAGCTTCACATCTCCATATGAGACATATCTCAATCCATATCCAAATGTACCATGTAGGTACCTCAACACATGTTTTTTTTCCATCCAATTACATGTCTAAGCTCAACCATGTACTGACTCATGGTGTTCACTGCAAAACATATGTCTACCCTGGTGTTAACCAGGTACATCGAGGATATGATCAACTGTCTTTGCATCATGGGATCCACCAAATATGAAGATGAATCACTTAGGAGATTCATATTTGTAATCAATCCATCATCTTGAATCTTTGTAGGATCTCAACTGTATATTTTCCTTGGCTAAGGAAAATCTCATTTTTGTTACACCTCTAATCCCATCAAATCCAAATCCTTCATTTTGAACTCTGAAGTGAGTTTTGTCTTGCACCCATCAGTGAGATTCTCATCCCCTATAAGAAACGGGTCATCCAATATCAAGGGGCAACCATCCCCAAGCTCATAATTGTCTGGCATATCCTTCCCTAGGTTCCTGCTTAAGCCTGTACAAATATTTCTTCAATCTATAGACATGAGACTCCTTCTCATGTATCTTGCGGCTACTCTATGTACACTTCTTCTGGCTACTGGAGCAAGTGTCTCATCATAATATTCTCCCTCTTGCTGGGAGAATCCTTTGGCCATAAATCTATCTTTGTACATCTCTATGTTGCCATTTTCAACATGCTTGATCTTGTAGATCCACTTGGAAGTCACAACTCACTTCCCTTTGGAACTAGTTTCCACACATCATCATAGCATCCTTCCACACTTACTGCTTTGAAGCTTCCTCATAAGTGGAAGGTTCTTCCTCATCAGTGCCACATAGCTAGAAAACTTGTGAGGTCTCTTGCTCTCTCTGGAATTGAGGAAAAATCCACATCCCAATCCTTCTGATTGGTTGTCTCTTCTATTAATGAAACAAGGGGATACTCCTAGGAGATCTCACATATCCTAGAAGTCTCTCAAGCTACAATCTAGCCTCCTCAACTCATGGCATTTTTTTGTCATCCTTGGAAGGCGTCTCTCTCTTCCATCTGAATCTGAGGAGGAATTTTTTTTGAATGAAAGTCTCTAAGCCACTAACTCTCTTTAAGATCAGACTCACTTTGAGTTTTCATGCTTCCTCTGAAGCTTGAATCCCTTTGATTCTATATAATATTTTGAGCCATCTTTTCCCTTTGCATGTACTAACCTTCTCTTAAGTCTGATCTCCTATGAATTTTTCTGGGGAGGTTTCTCCTCCCTACTGGATCCTAAGGGTTGAATCTCTCTTAAATCTAGCTCCTTCTGAGTTGGTACTTGGTGGAATTGCATGCCTCACCACTGGTGGATACATCTGCTCCTTCTCATGATATGTCTCATCAATGCCATATATTTGTATCCCCTTTTCATCCTACAAAGTATCACAAGACCAAGTTGGTCTCTTCCTGGTTACTGCAATGATTATGGGTAGGCCCTTCTGGATCTACTGACTCTTCTCGACAATCTAAAGAGTGATCAACTGAACTAGAGGGATTTGTATGGTTATATTCAGAGCCTTCTGCTCCTTACAGTCAATCTCTATATGAGATACTTTATATCCTAGGCTCTACTGACTCTTCCTGATGATCTAAAGAGTGATCAACTGAACTAGAGGGATCTATATGGTTATATTCAGAGCCTTTTGCTCCTTACAATAAATCTCTACATGAGATATTCTATATCTCGTAAAAGTACCCTTCTTTCCAGAAGTTTTTGACTTCATCCTCTTCTCCTTCATTACATGGATGTGTATAGTCATGTACATAGCTCTATGTGTGGATAGTTTGTTACATGTCTCATCTAGAGACCATCTAATATGTTTCCTCCTACAACTGCCATTATAGCTCCATATTAGAGATATCACCTGTAACCTTCCCAGAACAAGAGAAACAACAAGGGAAAATAGTAGACAAGAACAATATTCTTATGGTAAGAATAACAATAAAAAACAAGAACAAGAAAAATTGTCAAAGTAGCTCCTTCTCAGAGATATCACATGTGACCTGCCTGGAATAAGAGCCAAAACAAAAAAAATTGAATAACATGAAATAATAAAAACACTCTTCCAATGTTGTGACCAATCACTCCTCCATGGTAACCTACATGGAATTTACAAGATAACTTGCCTAGGACAAATTCAACAACCAAGAACATCTCCTGGAGGAGATCAATTTATCTTGTAAACAAGTGCATCATTAATATTGAACAATGAGCTTTTACTTAATGATCATAATACCAACAATATTCAAGTGTTACTAAACATTTGATAGTGTTGGCACAGGGGCAGACCCAGGGTTCAACGCTGCAACAACGCACCAACAAAACCCTAACTACCGGCCCTTTCAGAAACACCTGCGAAGCAGATGAAGTCTCACCCGAGGTAGAGGCATGGGTGGTTGCAGGACTCAGATGTATGCAACCTTAGCTAGGATACAGATCTTTGATTCTAACACTTAATAGAGAACTTAGCACTGACATTTCATCAATATTCAACCACTATCTACTCCGCAGATAAAACAGAGCATCGCACCATTCATTCAGATCTGATGTATCTAAGCACTTATCATAGAGAGGTAGATTAGATCTAGTAGATTCAAGCACTAAGCACATTCACATAGTTCATATCTAACATCCATATATATATCGTTAGCACAAAGCATAAACAGATCTATCTATCTATATCAAAGGGCTTAGTAAGTAAAGACATAAACACATCAACACATAGCACAAAGCATGTACGTGGTTCACCCCCACCCTGGGGCTACGTCCACCAACTCTTCTTCTTTATTATCTTTGTCAAGATTCTTACAGGCACATAACATCAAAATCCTACTCCGCAGAAGATAGGAGATCTACGCGCACTCCGCCAGATCCTCCTTCTTCGAGCTAGGGTACAACACCAATCCTTCTTACAAATTACTTGCACGTAACTCTACAAGTCTCACACAGTATGCACAAAGAATCTACAATACATACTTAGCACTTAGCCCAATATCACACAAATATCCCTAACATCACATAGATGCCTCTCCTTACATTGCCTATACATCTATTTATACTTTACAAAATAGGCCTAAACATGGGTAAACCCATGGGCCGACATCCCATACCCTTTACATGATCCCAAATCCCAAAAAGGACCCAAAAAGGGCCCGATATCTCGCGATCTATGCTTAATCTTGCGCTCTACCTTTGACAGCTTGTCGAAGTCCCAAAATAGGTCAACTTGACCAAGGATCTCCCAAAACTTGGTCAAGGGCCAACATGCCCCCAACACTCACCTCTGACTTGTCCTGAGTCACCCTGATATGGGCAGTTCTGCTTCGAAATCCTGGAGCATGGCTTGAGCTGCTTCGACTTGTTGTTGTGCTATGGCCTGCTTTTCGGCGAACTCTTGGATGACTGTGTCATTGACAGGTCCCTCCAAGCATTGTTCAGTTGCGGTGACAACCTGCTCGAGTTCTTCTCCTCGGCCTTCAACCTTTGTAAACAATTGGTAAGCCTTATCTTGTACAGGTTGGAGCCGCTGAGTTACTTCCATAAATCTACTCTGGATAGTGTGGATATGCTGTTGGGCGGTGCGTTTTTTCTTGGGATTGCTTCATTCTTTCCACAGCTGACAGGGGATTCAACTGCACCTGTATTGTTTCAGCTTGGTACTTCGCCTCTTGGAGTTGCAAATCCAATGCCTTCAATTTTGGGTTCTCAGTGAGTTTCTCATAGGTCTCGGCACTGCGATCAATGAGTTTCTTACATTCCATAGCAAGGGATTTTATTCTCTCAACTGCGCTTCGAGCAATTGCTTCTATTTGATCCCTTACATCTTGTGGAGTCTCAGACATTGTGCGTAGCTCTAAGTCTACTATCCGTTGTTGTAGCTGCTGGATATCTTTTGCGAGTTGCTCTACTTGCTTCATGACTTGGTCCTCTGCCTTTATTTCTAAGACTGTCACAGAGAGAAGTGCTCTGTTGACCGCTTCTTTCACTTCGAGTAGCTCTGCGAGCAACTGTTATTTTCCTTGCTGCAACTATGCTTTTTATTCATCGAAATTTGCTTGGAGAGCAAGATTTTTCTATTCTGCAGCTCGGCGTTGTTCTGCAAGTATTCCTTGTACTTGCGTCAAATCCTGCGTGGATTGTTCTGTTTCCTCTTGTGCTTGTCGAAGGCGAGCATTGACTGTATCAGCTAGTTTGTGGAGTTGGGTTGGCTCATCTCCCAGCTCTGGTTCTCCTGATGGCAGGGGTGCAGTGGAGACTGCGCGGCTGGACTGAAGGGCCTGCTATACCCCTTGGAGTTTGATTTCAATTCTATCACACATTTACTC
This sequence comes from Picea engelmannii, assembly GCA_009831015.1. NCBI lineage: Eukaryota > Viridiplantae > Streptophyta > Pinopsida > Pinales > Pinaceae > Picea > Picea engelmannii. Next base: position 54,569 of record ML823031.1, read on the forward strand.
CTGCTTCACTCCTTGTTTCTCTACTATTTCCAGTGAAGCGTCATTCAAGGCTGCTATGATGAAGTCAAAATCATCGAAGGTGAGGACAGTCTGCATCTTGTTCATGGTGGCTTTCAATTTCTTCCAAAAAGAAGGTTTCAGGGGGGAAACCTTCCTCTTCTTCAAGGGCTCAACCTTGTCTTGAGGTAGTTTTACTTCACCTGGTTTATGTTTAGCTTCTACTTTGTCATCACCCCCTCGGTTAGGTGACATTGAAGAAATCTTTCCTGAGGTGCTGCTTAAATTTTGGACCTCCTCAGTCTTCTTCTGTCTGTTGGTTCCAGGTGTATTATGTTCTTTATAAGTTTCCTATGGGCTGTCAAGATCAGATATATATGCAAATTTTGCGGGATAAGGAGGTCAGCGAACCATTCCTTAGTGATCTCCTCAAGGTCTTCTTCTGTAAGTTTATAATATGACTGGAGCTTCTCTTTATGTTCATATTCTCACATTGTAATGTAGATGAAGTGTCGATCTGCGCTAAACTTCATCAGGGGTTGAAACCTCTGTAAGGTGTTCAGAGTCATGCGAGGCTCAGCTTCGATGGATCTCTTTAGTTGTAAGTAATATGTATGAAACACAACATTCGACTGCCATTGTTTGTTCATATCACTTGAATATCACAGGGTAGTGAACTTCGCAGCAAGTGGTTCGAATGACTCTATGTATGGGAAGGTCGCACCTTCCGACATCTCCCAGGAAACAAATGCAATGAGGATTAGGAGCCAGCTGAAATAAAATTCATAACACTGATCCTGTGCTTCTTAGCAGTCTAGTTCCAACTAGTTAACTAGGTACTTCACCTAGTTCATCTATAGGCCTTCCGCGCACTTCCCTATGAGGTCAACGACAAAGCCAGTGACCTACGTAGGTCGGTTCTTCCTTACTAACTTTCCAGATATCAATTGACATGATAGGTGCACTACGCCACTCTGGATGGAAGCTACCTTGTAGCCTTTTGTTCCCTTCTCAACGTTGCCATATGTATCCTTGATCTTCTGTGCTAGTGCGCGATATGCGACTTTTCCTGGATAAAATTCCTTTGGGTCAGGTCCTTGCATACTCAGTCCTGTGATCTTGTGGATCACCATTGGGTCAACTGTAATGCGGCGGGCTAGCCATAAGTAGCTGCCATGGTAACATGACAGTAGCATCTTGACACACTCTTTGACTTCCTAGTGTCTTTCAAAGTGTGGGATCTTCATGACATTCAGCAGGGTGGATTGCGCGAGGTTCATCGTCCACGACTGAGGGATGATCTTCAAGTTCTTCCCTTTTGTTCTAGTTAGGTACTTGTATGGGGCAAGCATACCATAGATCTTGTGATCTCCAAGGTTGAAGTCACTGAACTTTAATGTTGTGATCTTATTATATTCTGCTCATACTGCGCGTATCCCCTTCGGGAGGTACGCAGTGACCATGGTGTACTCGAAATCTCTTGGCACACTATCACTATTCACCACGCCAGCCAGAGGCGGGATGTAATCAGGCAATATGGATGGAATCAACTTCGCGTTTTCTAGGTCATCTTTGTGCTTGGTTCTCTTTTCCGTTGATGGTCAGGATGCTCCTGATCCACGAGAAGTTGATGGAGAGGCTTGCATTCCTCTCATCGATGATGCTTGTATACCTACAGACATCGACATTACTCGTTCAGTCATGAGATCGATGAGAAATTCTTCAACAACTTTCTCTGCAGCGCTGAAATCATCTGACATACACGCTCGGGGTTGGAAATCTTGGGTTCGAGGAGTAACTTAGACACTGCAATGGGATAGAGGGAAATAGCGCAATGATCACTGTGTAAAATCAACGAGTCTGTGGGCTCAGATTCACGGTTATAAAAAGTGTTCTCGGTGCATGGCGCGACGGGATAAATAGATAACTTGGAAATGGATCTCTTGCAACGGGCAAGAAGCCTTCATTAACTCTGTTCTGTCCGTTACGACGCGGTCCAACGGTCTAGTGGCAAACCATAAATTCTTGTCTACCCGTTTGAGGGGTCGGTCGAACGGTTATATTGGTCCCAATGGATATATTTCTTCACCCTGCATGTGACGTTGTTCTGTTATCCCGACGAAGCTCCAATTTTGCAAATTTTCCTTCTGCAAAGTTCCCTCTGGAATCTTCGTTAACTTTTCGATCTTAGCTCTCTTCTTACTTAGTTTTCTGGCTTTCTTCCCAGTGAGCTTCATCTCGGTATGCCTTTTTCCATTCTGATTCTTATCTTCTTTTGGCATAGTCACTTCGCGTTGTTGAGATTCTTTCCTAAGATTCGAGGGTGATACTTCTTCTTTATCTGGAATAGGTACTTCAATATTCTGTGGGTCTTCTAGTGTTCTTTAAACTTAGACATCTGGGTCTCTGGTGTTAAATAGCTTCGATCTGTTCCCCTGTTCTTCAATCAAGCGTGCGATCCTTCTATTCATAAAATCTTTTAACTATTGCTTCTTCTGCTCTAAGACTTCTTCTTCTTCCTCCCGTCTACTCTTTCAATCCAAGGTTTTTGTTCAACAACACAGGTATTCCAACAGAGGATGAACACCTTCAGTAACCACTCACATAACTAGATCAAAGATCAAGACACCGATATTTTCACATGGTAAAAGCCCTACGGGGAAACATCCACAGCCCTAGCCAACGCAACCACTTGGAGCAGTTTATTAATGCAAAGAAAAAAATTACAGAGAGATTTTACAAGAGAGTTTCTCACAATCGATCATCAGCAAATGACCCTCCATGCTCTTTAAATAGATATCATGGACCAATCGAGTTTTAAGCCACGGATCAATGGTTGTTAATATCGAGGAGAGTATGAATTTCCATATCACTCTATGTCGGGAACATATCGTGACCATCGGATTACCTAACTACAAATGCATACTAATGCATACTAAAGAAACACACTAGAAAACACACTTTTACCTAACGACACAATAGACCAAGAAGATCTTAACTAACTCCTAAGTGTCTAAATATCCTAACATCCCCCCTTAAGAACAACTTGGGATAGGATTGAAGGATTTACAATAGTGACACAATAGGAGAAGGAAGGAGGCATTAGAGCCTATCCCCCTTTAATGACAACTTCCTGAACTCCTAACATAGATCGAAGTTTGGAAAACTTCTCTTTTGTAAGAGACTTTGTGAAAATGTCTGCAACTTGATCTTCCGTAGGGAAAAAGAGCACTTCAATAAATTGATCATGAATGAGCTTTCTGATGAAGTGCATGTGTAGCTCAATGTGTTTGCTACGTTGATGTTGAACTGGGTCTTTGGCGAGCTTGATGGCACTCTGATTGTCACACCAAAGGCTAGTCGGATGCTGGTGCTGGAATCCAAACTTTGGAAGGATCTATCAAAGCCACATGACTTCCTAACTTGCATTTACCGTTGCTCGGTACTCTGCTTCTGCTGAAGAAAGTGCAATATCCTGTTGTTTCTTATAGGCCCAAGTGACAAGTCTTGAACCAAGGCTGAAAACATAACCTACAGTAGACTTCCAATCATCAGGGTTGCCGACCCAATCTAAATCAGTGAAACCAACCAATAAAGGATCCCCCCCTGAACTGTAATGTATCCTGAACTGAACTGTACCACGAACATAGCGAAGTATCATTTTATCTGCTTTCCAATAGCTTTCATGGGGTGTTTTCATATATCGGGAAACAATACCAACAACAAAGGAAAGATCAGGACAGGTATGAGTCAAGTATAAGATGCTACCAACTAACTGACGGTACAAGGTGGCATCAACTTCAAGAGAAGTACAGGTGGAAGAAATCTTGACTCCATACTGGAAGGGAGATGGGGTTGGTTTACAATTGTCCATGTGAAAGCGACGAAGAAGGTCACAAGCATACTTAGACTGGGAAATAAAAATTCCTTCATTGGTTTGCAAAACTTGGAGGCAAAGGAAATAGTGCAAAAAGCATAAGTCTGTCATTTCAAATTTCTTCTTAAGGCTGGTTTTCACATGGTTTAAAAGTTTTGAGTCACTACCAGTAAGGATACGGTCATCAACATAAAGGACAAGGATTATGAAATGGCTTCCTACTTTCTTGGTATAGACATTAGGATCAGAATGGCATCTAGAGAATCTAGTGGCAATAAGAAAGCTATCCATTTTGGCATACCAATCTCGGGGAGCTTACTTGAGACCGTAAAGAGATTTCTTGAGGCGACAAACAAGGCTAGAGTCATTCTAGACATAGTCAAGAGGTTGTTCCATGTAGATTTTTTCTTGCAAATCTCTGTGTAAGAAGGAGGATTCAACATCCATTTGATGGACCTCCCATTTATGTGAGGCAACAAGGTCAAGAACAAGGCAGATGGAATTCATTTTTGCTATAGGGGAAAAGGTTTCATTATAGTCAATTCCTTCAACTTGGGAAAATCCTTTGGCAACTAACTGAGCCTTGTGTCTTTCAACACTTCCATCTAATGCATACTTAGTTCTATAGACCCATTTTCATCTAACAAGTTTTCTTCCTTTTGGAAGAGGTACAAGATCCCAAGTATCGTTTTCCATTAAAGAACGATACTCTTCATTCATTGTTGTATCCCAATCTGGATGACCTGAAGCTTCTACAAATGTCTCTGGATCACGAGTTTCTGAAACTTGAACCAAAAGAGAAGAGGCTCACTGGAACTGTGAACGTGTTTGATGCTGATCTGAAGGATCACCGACAAGATCACCAGCTGCTTCTCGTGTTGAATGGACCCATCTAGGAAGTGGTGGAGTTGGTGTTGTTTCAGGTTTAAAGGACCCATCTAGAGGAGGGTGAGCAGGCGGAGGTGGATTTTCATCCTCACTGTCATCATCTGAAGAAGAAACCAGATCATAAGAAGGCACAAACGCCGAAGATGGCTCGCAGGATGAAGAAGGCACAACCGTTGAATTAGGCTCACAGGCCAAGAGATTTTCATCAAATTTAACATCTCTTCTAATAATAATTTCATTACAATGTGATTGAAGAAGTCTGTAACCTTTGACCTCTTCGGAATAACCAACAAATATGCACTTCTCACTTTTAGGCTGCAATGCTTTCCTTTTCTCATCAGGAATGTGAGCCCATGCTATACTTCCAAATACACGGAAGTGACTTACATCTAGTTTAATTTTATTCCAAGCTTCTTCCGGTGTTAAATTTTTAAGAGCCTTTGTGGGAGTGTGATTTACTATGTAATTTGCACAGTTGATGGCTTCCGCCCAATACTTTAGACTTAATCCCTTAGATTGGATCATACAATT